>JADRCD010209615.1:0-33167 GCA_019843815.1 Montemys delectorum | reverse complement strand
CCCCCCCCCCCCCCCCCCCATCCTGCATGGGACAAACCCTGGAACCACACCATTTTGCACAGGCCTCCATGATCAAGCAACGGAGTGTTCAGTACTAAGGGCCAGGATGACTGAGCAACAGTAAGTACTTGTAGCACATCCATCACTATGGTGTCTGTCTGACAGCATTGCCCCGACCTGTCAGTCTTCTCCATTGCCATGAGCTGGGACAAAGTTATTTATCTGCCTATAAGATCTGCTGAACTCAGCTTTTGGAATCATTTTGCTGTTTTTTTTTTTTAAAATAATTGTTCAGTAATTTTCATATAAAATGGTTTCAGCTCTAATATTTATTGCATTTAAGAAGGGAACTAAATTTACTTTTTGCTTCTGTTGTGGTTTTTCAAATAATGTTTTGTTTTTAAGTCATTGAGAAGTCAGGATCATTTTCATGATCAGCTCCTTTGAGACTGGTGTGTGGAGCATGCATTTCCCAGCAGAGAATGCATGTGCTATGGGCAAGTGTTCCACAGTGAGAGTAGTAGCAGTGGTCAGAGAGCTGACTTGTGGGATAAGAGTGCTTTGAAATACTCCTTTTTAGAAAATGCCATTGAACTGCTACAGTCAGACAACTCTTCCAGTGCTTTAGTTTAAGGAGTTTAATTTGGGAGCTGGAAAGAGTGCACAGTAGTTAAGAGCTCATGGTGCTCTTGAAGAAGGCACTTGTGTGGTTCCCAGAACCCAAGTGATGGTTCACAACATCTGTATGGAACTCTAGTTGTAGGGGATCCGGTGCCCTTGTCTCCTTTCCATTAGCATCCGGCTGGCCATGGCATGTGCATTCCAGGCAGCATGGTGTCTGCCCTTAGTATAAAGTAGTTTGGTGTTATCATTTACTTTTGGGGAAAACAGCCATGTTGTCAGATGAAGTCTGCTTCTTGGTAGACTTGCTTTATGTTGAACTTGTCTGTTCTAGAAACTGTGAAGGCAGAGCTTGCACAGTTAGTCAACAGTCCACATAGATCAGGTCACAAGTGATTGATAAGCACACAGATAATATACAGGCCTTTATCTGGGAACAAATAAAAGTTTACAACACCCTTAGATATAAAGAACCATGCCTTTTACTTAAGAAACTGAATTTAAAACTTTCTCCCACAATATAGAAATGCTAATGTGCCCTACCATGCAGAGGCCCTAAGCTGGCAAAAGGAAGGCTCCATGCTTCTTAAGCACTGGAAGCCCTAAGTCTCATTCCTGACTGTGGCAATTGTAAAAGCAGTAATACTTAAGTCCCACAAAGCCCCCAGAGTTTTGTTCTGTGTGGCCTTGGGTTTGGGGGCTTGTTTGTTGGAGAGAATACAGTAAAGCTGCTGCTTTCGTGTTTCTTCTGAGAGTGGACAGAAACCCTCTGCACATAATGATGTCCTTCTCAGCACTACCTATAGCTGCACGCTTTGACCCAGTGGTTCCTGTGGGATTTATTCTTATTGCACAAGTGCTAAATGAGGAGTATTTCATTTAGTGAAAGCTTGTTAATTTGAATAATCCCAAATAAAATAGTCTATAGAAATGCTCTCTGCTTGAATATGAAATTCCAGGAACCAGTGATGAGAAGTGCAGAGCACCAAATGTGAAAAATAGAGCAATTACAGGACTTTTTGACAGTAAAGAGAACATATTTATATTTGCTTCTATATATAAAAAGTACTTGACAAAGAATTATAAGAAACCTGGTCACAGCTCTTTATCAATGGCAAACAGGGGAGGGACATTTTAAAATAAATCTGCTGCTACCTCACTGGAGTACAATACCAACACTTTTGTCTGTTTTTTTTTGTTTGTTTGTTTTGTTTTTTTTTTGTTGTTGTTGTTGTTGTTGTTGTTGTTGTTTTTAATTTCTTTACCTGGAGTCTTTCTCTGATTAGGATAGAACTCATGGTATTATGTGTGCTATGCAAGTTTCAGACACTGAGCCAAAAGGCAACCCTGCCTAGGGATACCTATTTTCCCTTGGACCCTCTTCATTACTTAGTTCCTTTGGGTCTTCAGATTGTAGCATGGTTGTCCTGTACATTATGGCTAATGCCCACTTAATAGTGAGTTCAAACCATGCATGTGTTTCTGGATCTGGATTAACTCACTCAGGATGCTATTTTCTAGTTCCATCCATTTGCCTGCAAATTTCATGGTGTCATTGTCTATAATAACTGAATAGTATACCATTGTGTAGATATACCATGTTTCCTTTATCCATTCTTCGGTTGAGGGACATCTAGGTTGTTTCCAGTTTCTGGGTATTATGAATAAAGCTGCTATGAGCGTAGCTGAGCAGATGTCCCTTTGCTATGGTGGTGCATCTTTTTGGTATAGTGGCCCAGGAGGAGACTGTTTTGCAGGCAGCTAGGTGGAGGCTCTTTTCTGTATTTGGAAGAGCTTGAGCTCTAGGAGACCTCCAAGCCCACACCCACAGTGACACACCTCCTCCAACAATGCCATACCTCCTAATAGTGCCACTTTCTATGGGCCAAAAATATTCAAACCATCATATTGGCAGTCCTTAGAACAAGGGTGAAGCACTGTCCTCTGAGGCCTTGGCAGCTGCTCTCCCCTTTTCCAGTGCCTGGCATTGCCAGGATAATGATGAGAGAAGTGCCTCATCAGCAAGAAGGGAAAGGGGCAGGGCCTGTGTTTCAGTAGATTCTTCTTCTTGATTCACAAATGTACTGATAGTGTTTTATTCTTTTACCCTTTAGCATGGAGGTACAAGACTCCCCACAGAGTGGCATTTATTGAAAAATTAACCAAACTTGTATTAAGTCAGCTGCCTAACTTCTGGAAACTCTGGATTTCATATGTTAATGGAAGTCTTTTCAGTGAGGTATGTATACATTTATCACTACAGATCACTGAATTTCTAGGCTGAAAACTAAGGTTTTAGGGTTCTTTTAAAAAGTCTTAGATGTCTAATACCTTTACCAATTTTTGCATATTTAAAAAAATTTAGCCAACTTTATTATTAAAGAAACTGGCAATTAAATAAATACATCACACACCAAAATTAGCCATTTTTGTATTTTTAAAGATTCACTAAAAGCATTCATTATAAGCCCCCATGACCTTGAGTTTGTTACATGATTGAGACTTAGTGTTTTTTTTTTTGTTTTTTTTTTTTGGTTTTTCGAAACAGGGTTTCTCTGTGTAGCCCTGGCTGTCCTGGAACTCACTTTGTAAACCAGGCTGGCCTGGAACTCACTCTGTAGACCAGGCTGGCCTGGAACTCAGAAATCCCCCTGCCTCTGCCTCCCAAGTGCTGGGATTAAAGGCGTGCGCCACCGCCCGGCAGAGAGTTTTCTTATCTGTAAACATAGAATAGCAAGATTCTCTTGCTCCACAGTGGTTCTAAGGGATGCATCTAAAGAGAGGTCAAGGAAGTTGATTTAAAGATTCAGAATCTAGTGGAATGTTGACCAGGCCAAATTGTGTGGATGTTAAATGTATAACCAGGAAATGCTAGACAAGGAGGAGCACCCACCCTGGGGCTTAGATCTGGGTTTCCCAGTGGAAAGAACTTAGTAGTCATACAAGTTCTCCAGCCCCTGTCTTTGAATGGGTGTTTTATAAATCATTACACTTTCAGAGTTAGCATTACTGAATATATTTTTAATATAATATTTTCAACTTATTCTTTGAGAATATCACATATGCATACAATGTATTTTGGTCATATCCACACCCTTTCCTTCTCTAACTCTGGTTACCCACAACATTCTTCCTCCCAGCTTCATCAAATATCACTGTCTCTCACTATCACCCACAGAGCCCAGTGAGTGATGCCTATCCACATGGAGGTGACACATCCACTAGGGTCAGTTACAACCTTCCAGGGACATACCCCCAAAGAAAACTGGTTCCTCTTCCTCACTACCAACATCTGCCAGTAGCTCCTTGGCTAGGGTTAAGGCCTTGTGAGTCATAGCCTCTCTTGAGTGAATTTCATGGGCTTGATTTTGTGTAGTCTTGGTCAGGTAACCACAGCTGCTGTGAGCTCACTAGGGCATCAGACATGGCATGTCCAGAAGACAACATTTCACAGCACTTTTCCTGTCCTCTGACTCTTAGTTCATTCTGCATCTTCTTCTGCAGGCATCCCACTTAAGGCTGAGCATCAGTCACTTATTCTTAGCACTTTGACCAATTATGAGTCTGGGCTCACTGCAGAATGAATCTTTCTGGTAAGGTTGAAAGAAGTACAGTTACTGGCCTGTTTTCCTGAGCAATTGAATTTGTATTCAGAATGACTTTACCTATGGTTTTATCTTGAAGTGTGCTCCCTACCTCCTCTGGCAATTTAATTGCCTTATGTTGAGATCCTTGATTATTTGGTGTTGAGTTTTGTCCACATGAGATATAAAGCTCTAGTTTCATCTAGTGTAAACATTGAATTTTCTCAGTGCTGTTTTTTGAGAGGCTATCCTTTCTCCAATGTGTATTTTGTTATCTTTGTCAAAAAATCAAGTGGCTATAGGTATGCAGGTTTATGTCTGGGTCATATTATTTTCCATTGGCCTATTTGTCTTTGTCTGGTTTTTTTTTTTTTTTTTTTTTTTTTTTGTGTGTGTGCTAGTATTGTGCTGTTTTTATAGCTGTGGCTCTGCAGTATAGTTTGAAATCAGGTGTGGTGATACCTCCAGTTGTATTATTTGTGCCCAGGATTGCTTTGGCTCTCTGGGAACATTTTTACTTCCATATGAATTTTAAGATTTTGTTTTTGTATTGAAGAAAATATGTCACTGAAATTTTTATGACTTTTAACAGAAAGGGATGCTGGATTTTGTCAAGCCTTTTTCTGGGTCTATCAAGATGACTATGTGATTTCTGTCCTTGAGACTATTAATGTAATTTGTAGCATTGGTTGATTTATGCATATTTAATAATCCTAGACCTCTTGAGTAAAGTCAGCTTATTCATGATAAATAATTTTTAAATGTGTTCTTGAATTGATTGTGAGTTTATATTCCTCAGGGAAATGGATCTATAATTTTTGGTTTTTTTCTTTTATCTTTGTTTGGTTTGACTGTCAGGATAAGATCAGGTTGATTAGAAGAATATGGTAATGCACTTTTCTATTTATAGGGTAGTGTGAAAAGCATTGGTTGTTACCCTCATAGTGTGGTATAGATCTTTTAAGTTATTTCATCTTGGTTTAATTTTGGTATTTTTGTTTGTTTGTTTGTTTGTTTTTGCTTGTTTTTTAGGTAATGCAACAGATACCACTAAAATTCAGAAAATTGATATGTATTACCAAGAAACAATACTAACTTGGGGGTATCAGATGAGTGATAACTATTTGTTTCCTAGGTTCATTTGCCTGGAATATGTGCCTCCATCCTTTATCTGATGGTACTATCTATCTTTTGAAGGGAGATGCATTTCTTGGAGGCAGTAAATAGATGATCCTTGCTTTTTGATTCAGTGTACTAGCTTGTACCTTTTGATGGGGAATTTAGACCATCAGCATTCTGAATTTTGAATGAAGATGTGTACTGATTTCTGCCATCTTGTTGGTGTTGTAATGTTTTGCTTCTTTTCTTCTTCTCTTGCTTAATTGTAGTTTTAGCGTGGCTTATTCCTTCCTGTGGCCTTATGAATGAACTCGTTTTTCTCTTCCGTCTGAAGTATGCTTTCAGATATCTTCTCTAGAGCCAGTTATGATAGCTTCCTTTATTGTGTATTGTAGTCTAGGTAGACATTGTTATCTAAGCCATCTTGGCTTTTAAGATTTCAAACCAGCAGGGCAGTGGTGGCACACACCTTTAATCCCAGCACTTGGGAAGCAGAGACAGGCAAATTTCTGAGTTCAAGACCAGCCTGGTCTACAGAGTTCCAGGACAGCCAGGGCTATAGAGAGAAATCCTGTCTCAAAAAACAAAAAATAAACAAACAAAAAGATTTCAAAACCAATTGTCTACTGTTGTTCTCATGGGCTGATTTTCCATGTGACCTGGTGTTTCTCTCTTGTTGTTTTCAATATACGGGTTTTTGTTGTTGTTGTTCTGTATATTTGGTGTTCTTGTTATGATCTGATGTGCTGAAGTTCTTTCCTGGTCATGTTCATCTAGTATCCTAATGCCTCCTTATATCCAGAGAGGCATCTCTTTCTAACTCTGGGAGTTGTTTTCTATGCCTTTAGAACAAGATTTTCCTCCTTTATGCTCATTATCTTTAAGGTTGGTTTGGTTCAGTGGCAAGAGTGTATTCAGATGCCCATTAGTACTTTCTTCTTATTTGTCTTGTCCTCATTGGATTGTTCAAGCTCCTCCACTTTGCCCTCAACCTCAGATACTCTCTTCTCTCCTTCCCTGATTTGCTTTATTATGGAGACTCTGCAGATTTTTTAAATTGAACTTAATAACTATTGTTTGTCTTTCAACATTTAAGTAGCTTTGTTGAATTCCTCCTTTGTGTCTTTTTTCACCTTTTGTATTTATTTTTCAGCTATTTGCTTTTGTGGTTTTTTGTTTGTTTGTTTGTTTGTTTGTTTTTTTTAACATACCTGAATTCATTGTTTTGAGTTCTCTGTCTGGGATTTCATTTAACTTACTCTCACTAGAAGACATTATGTAGGGTTAATAATTTTTGGAGATGATATATTATCCTGTCTTCTTCCATTTCTTTTGTTCCTCCATTGAGATTCATGCATCTGGTGGTATTTTGCTTTGCATTTTTAACTTTATCAGCTATTGAAGTATTTGTAATGTTCAAGTGGGACTCGGTTATAGTTGAATTGAGTGTGTAGTTTAGAAAATGATTCCTTAGTCTAGGAGTTGATGGTGTCCGATGTAAACGCTCTATTATTCCTTGAGTATATTATTAACTGGAAGAGTAGCTACATCTGCTTGCTATTACCACTGTGCAAATGTCCTATTAGCCAGTTAATAACAGTGGCACCTTTGACATCAGCTGCTCCTGGAGGATATACAACCAAGCATAGGATGGAGTAGACTTGGATTTTAGTTAATAGGATTAGGAGTGGGAGAGAAGTAGCATTGATAAGGATCAGAACTAATGATTAGATCAACTTTAAAAATTGAAGTAGATAAGGTAGCTAGGAGGGAAAAATTGGTATACTGTTGGATCCACAGATCATAGTGGTACAATCATTAAAAAGATGAGAGGGTAAGTATGAAGGAAAGAAGAAAGATACAGGGATGAGTGAATTTTATGTGTGATGCGGCTGAAGAGTCTAATGAGTGCCTTAGATAGCGAAGTAGAAAAAATAAGCAGCAGCCCCAAGACCTAACTGAGCAATATACAAGCCAAAGCAAAACCCTCAAGACATGGACAGTCAAGAGTATACTAGAATGTACACAGTAAAAAGAGAACTTATGGAGCACAGCTGCTGTGAGGCAAAGGTGACCTCAGTCCTCAGGTTCTAGCAGGTTTCTTGAGCCTCTATTCTCTGCAGACTCAGCCGTCTTAGGATCCCGGTGTGTCAAGGAGGGGAGTGTCATTTTTATACTTCCTTTGGACCTCTGCACTCCACCTTGGCCTCTTCTGGTCCTAGGTCTTGTGTATGTGGAAAACTGCACTTCCCTTGTAGTTTTTCACATTTACCAAGTACCTTTATCACAGTATGCATCTGTCCCCAATTATGAGGGTGTGGAAATTATGTGCACTCAAAAGAAATGCACTTTGAATTTTGGTCACTGGACTGGTTAAAAGTGGCATTGTCATCTCTTCATGTGTAGATCTTGAGAAGAAACAACTGATAACTCTGTGGTAGCCGTGTTTGTAAGTTAATGTGCACTCCAGTGGTAGCGTCTAGTCTAAAATGCAGTAGACAACAGAGTTTGATCCTTACTGTCATATCCTCCATTAGAATTATTGCTGTATTTGAAATGACATTGACCTGGCACATATAGGTGTAAGCAAGATTTAGTAGCAGTGGATTGATGAACTTCTGCAGTAGCACAAAAGGATGTCAAGGCAGATGAATGGATATGAAAAGGAGTCCCATAGAAAATGGGCTATAAGTGCCATGTTCATTATTTCTACCCAAGTGTTCCCCCCGCCCCCCGGTCATTTTGAGCCTGCCTGCCTGCGTTTGTTTGTTTGTTTGCTTGTTTGTTTGTTTCAAGACAGGATTTTTCTGTGTAGTACTGTGTAGACCAGACTGGCCTTGAACTCAGAGAGATCCATCAGCTTGAGTGCTGGGATTAAAGGTGTGCACCACCACCACCTGGATAGATCATTTCTTATAGGTGGTAAATCTCAAATGCAGAATACTTGCTTCATTTCTTTCTAGAGTCATAAAGTTGACAAATATTTTTTATCTTTCCTATCTCAGTTAAAAGAGAATATACTTCTTTATAGATCCTACATAGTTAGAGTAAATACATAAATATATAGAAAAAACTCTGCATGTTTTTAGAGCATTTATTCTATTGAAAAGCTTAAAAGCCACCACTAGAAAGTTGCAAGAAGCAGAAGAGTTAGAAAATGTACTCATTCAGTCAATCTATGAGTGAATCAAGAGAGTTCATTAAATGGACATAGAAAGGAGATCTGGCACATTAGATTATTGATATAAGAGAGCTTTAAACACTGTTCACTTTAAATGGCCTTTTATTTCTAAATTGTAGAACTGTCTTGTTAAGAGCTCATTCGTTACAAGTTTCTAACAGTTTAAACAATAGTCACGTCTTTAAACTATTTGGGCCCATGTGAATCAGAACAGTGAGATCTGCCGTTGGTTGGGCTCACCACAAACTGGTTTTGGTCTGATTGTGCAGGAAAGAACTGAGGCTTTAGTTAACGAAATGGTTAATAATGCTGTCTCACCTGTAGGTGTGCTTCAAAGTATATTTTAAAGTATCAAGTAATTCTTATACATTAGGAATCAGCATTTTAAAAGTTCCAGAGCTTAAGGCACATTTAAATGTTATTAAAAGTTGAAAAGGTTTGATTTTCTTTTAAGTAGGGCAGACCTTATAGGGCAGACCCTCTGTATTCTATATTGGGGTTGCTCAGGTGTGTAATATCAAAACCATCAGAAACTGTTACTGTCATACAAAACTCGAAGCTATCTGCTCTCCATTTTATTGACATTGGATCTCCAGAAAAGAGCTCCACCAGGCTTTTTAGAATAGTGTAGCATGGCATGGCATATCATGGCATATCATGGCATAACATGGCATAACCTGGCCTGGCATTGCATAATCACACAGCATAAGCATATGCTTAGCATAGCATGTTCTACCCTGGTGGCTGGCCAATCTGTCACAACAAGACTTGATATCTAGGTGATTTTGGAAGGCGTTTAGATCAGCACAGATTGAAGGTAAAGATGCTTTTGAAAGCATGTTCAGAACAGTATCCTAACCACAGTGTGCCAGGTACTGATATACACACACACATGTATGTGCATGTATACATGTACACATACATAGTGCACATGTATAAATCATCCTAAAATACTCAGATGCCGTGTAAGTGAAACAGTGACTGAGATCAACTTTACTATCTCTCCCTCTTGAAGAGGTCAAATAAAAGTTAATTATTAAAAACTCATTCTAATTCTATGAATGTGTATCAAAGGAACAGAGCTAGGCTTCTAATGAAAGTGGTCAGTAATGGGATGGGAGGAAGAGGAACTCAACATAATCTCTCACCTAATCCTTCATATACAGGAAGTAGACAAAGGAGCTCACAAAACACACATGTCACCAAAGGGAGGTTCCAAGGAGAGCCCTGGCATGCACAGATCCTAGCAGGCTTGGGTGTCAGTGGATTGGGGTAAGACTGGAGGCACAGTGGGTCAGCTGCCTTTTGGAGAGAATCATGGGGGGAAACCATAGGTCTTTTGTGTGTACAGGAAGAATAGGAGTGAGAGAGGTGTTGTCAGTGGAGGTGAGGAGAAAGTAGTGAGTATAGTTTGTATTCATAGGTGGTGTGCAAGTCTTGCTGGTGAATCATAGGGAGAGATCAAAGCAAGTATTCAGATATGACAATGAAACATGCCTATATCTAAGCAGGTGCTGTTCACAAAGTCTCTTGAAGGAGGCCTGCCATGTTTCTGGTTTTTAATGTACTGCATGAGAGGATCCTGAGAGCCTCTCAAAAGATAGTAGGTAATTTAAGATCCATGTGTGAGTCTCAGAGGATTTGAGCTGCAGACACCCATAAGGGAAATAGTATTTGAAACTAAAGGCAAAATTAGTGGGAGGTAATAGAAGAGAAAAATATGTCCCAAACTAAGATCAGACAATTGGTAGCTAACACTCAGAAGGCTGCTGTGTCTCACTTCATGAGCTAAGCAAAGCAGAAGGCAGAGCAGTAGAGCTCTGTGGCTTGTCTGGGTGGGAGGGAGGGACTGTTTGGTGTGGTACTTTCCTGGCCATGCAGCATTTCACCTGGGCACATGGCCTGCATCATTACAACATTCAGGCTAATCCTGCTTACTACACTTAACAGACTTTGGTATTTTATATAATAGTATATAAAAGTATTTCTTATGTGTGTTAAAAACAAAAAAGATGATCCATCTTGAGCAAAGAATTTGGACTGGCATAAGGCAATGAACTCAGGAGTTAGCTTTTTCACTTGATTATGATTTAAACTTCTAATTTACATTTTTAAGTTTCAAAGCAAGAGTATATTTTTACAAAGAAGAGTATGAAACAAAGCTTAGTATGAAACTTTAAGACATGTAAGTTAAAGGGTATGTGCTGTGTGTCTGTTTGATACTGGTTCTTAATCAGCACAGCAGCCTAACCCTTCTTATACTCATTCATGTCAGTGATGTCCATTGGATAAACCAGCTCCGTAGCTCTAATATGTGTGCTGTCTATGCACATAGAGAAAGCGTGACTTTTATCCTCACATTGACTTAAGGAGATATTGTAATCATTTATGATGTGTCTCCTCTTAACTTGAAAGGTCTTTTGACATGTCTTTAAACTTAGTCAGCAGGACCTGGAAAATTTAAACTTAACAGATACGTTTTGTATTATGTAATAAAGTAGTAGAGTTTGTTCTACAGTGCTGAATTTTGTTTTGCTTCTTCTTTTTTTTTGCACAAGAACTGAAAAGTGAATTTTATAAAATGACCACAGAACATCCAATACCCACAGGATTGTAATTAATAATTACTATCAAAAAGTCAATGATACTAAATAGTTACTAGCACAAAACAATATAAATAACTAAGATACTCTCAAGCTTGGCAAGTGCATGGTGGCTGGAAACATTGTAAATTGAGATTCAAAGTCAAAAACAAAGAAAAGAAATTTTGCTATATTATCCTTTTTAATTGAAGTATATGCAAACGCTTTGCTTTGACTGTTTTTAAAGAATGAAGTATGCAGGTATGAAATAATGAAAATAGAACTGTGTTTGTTCCCAAGAGTAACAACTTAAACCTGATAGTATAACTTGGGTTGAAAACTAATGTTGATAGTAACAAGATGAAAACAAAAGGTCAGCATGGTCAGGTAACATTCCTGCTCTGAGTGAAACGGCTCCTATTTGATATGCAAGGTATTTGTTATTGCTTCTGTTAATTGCTTCAGGTTTACGATCTGTCATTCAGCACTCAGCCTTCGAGTTCTGCTTCATCTGCAAGGATTGTGAATTACATAGTCCTTCAGTATCTGACAGTGACAGGAAACTTGTTGCTTCTTAATCTGCATTGGTAGATGATATCTGTAAAGAATTTTTATATCAGGACAGTAGTTCTCAATTGTAACTATGAGATTTCCTGAAATATTTTTTGACAGCCCATTTCCTAGTATGTCAGTGCCCTCTGAGAGTACTAAATCCCAAATACTGCAATTCTCCTTTGTTTTGCTTCTTGATCTGAAAAAGTCATAAGCTTGTCCTTTTAGGGCATTTCTATATAGTAGTATTTGGTTGTTAGAACATTTGTTAATAAGAAGCTAGCAGAAGTCCAGTTGAATAGATTTCTCTTAACTATGAAAACAGTCTCTAGTACATTACATTAAATAAAGAAAAACATAGGCTTTATGAGTAAATAGAAATAAATAATTCTAAAATAATAGAATGTATTCACTTCTAAGATAGATACAATGTGAAGA
The DNA here is from genome assembly GCA_019843815.1 of Montemys delectorum. NCBI lineage: Eukaryota > Metazoa > Chordata > Mammalia > Rodentia > Muridae > Montemys > Montemys delectorum. The sequence goes on along the minus strand of JADRCD010209615.1, from coordinate 21,090 downwards.
AGACAATGATTTATAAATAAGAATAACAGGACACATGTAGTGCTTGTGTTTATGATAAATATTTACCAATTTCCTTTGGCACAGATGTTGTGTGCACTTCATTAGCTCAGAGTTTACTCTCCTTTTGTTCCTGTGCCAGGCAGTGAGATGTGTTGGGAAGAATGCCATTCTGGGCACGATGCACTGTGTGGTTCAGTTGCGTGGAGTGTTGATGGGAAATGGCACACCTAATTCACCTACAAAATTTGTAGTCTCAACTTGATTCTTGGGTTTGTGCCTAGATTTGTACCAGAACTTAGAAAGACAAAGGCTAACTTTTTTTTGAAGGCTGACTTCTTTTGGAATAAGAAAGGGTTTTTTTCACAAGAAACTCAAGAAAAAGGAAGACCAAAGTGTGGATACTTCATTCCTTCTTAAAAAGGGGAACAAAATACCCATGGAAGGAGTTGTAAACACTATCTATGGAGCAGAGAGGGAAGGAAGGACCATCCAGAGACTGCTCTACCTGGGAATCCTTCCCATATTCAGTCATCAAATCCAGACACTATTGTGGATGGCAGCAAGTGCTGGCTGACAGGAGCCTGATATAGCTGTCTCCTGAGAGGCTCTGACAGTGCACAACTAATACAGAAGTAGAGGCTCACAACCATCCATTGGACTGAGTACAGGGTCCACAATGAAGGAGCTAGAGAAAGGACCCAAGGAGCTGAAGGGTTTGCAGCCCCATCAGAAGAACAACAATATGAACTACCTAGTACCTTCAGAGCTCCCAGGGACTAAACCACCAACCAAAGAGTCACATGGTGGAACTCATGGCTCCAGTAGCATACGTATAGCAGAGGATGGCCAGGTCGGTCATAGTGGGAGGAAAGGCCCTTGGTCCTGTGAAGGTTCTATGCCTCAGTGTAGGGGAATGCCAGGGCCAGTGAGCGGGAGAGGGTGGGTTGGTGAGGGGGGGTGGGGGGTGGGGGGGAGGGAACAGGGGTTTGTTTTTGTTTTATTTTTATTTTATTTTATTTTATTTTTTTGGAGGAGAATCTGGGAAAGGAGATATTGTATGACATGTAAGTGAAGAAAACATCTAATTAAAAAAAAGGTTTTTTTTTTCTGGTTATGTCTTAGCATTTCATTTAATCAGATTAAGTCTTATGTCTTCATGTATGGATGCTAAAGCATTTCTTAACTTTTCTAAGTTATTTCTAAAAGAGAGCTAATATTTTTTACTTTTCAATTTCTTAGACTGCTGAGAAGTCAGGCCAGATTGAAAGATCAAAGAATGTGAGGCAGAGACAAAACGATTTCAAGGTGAGCGAGGGGTGAGAGTGCTGACTTCTCAGAGCACTTTCTCTCCCGGCGTTATTGAAGACTTTACAGTCAAGATACCTTCTTAGCATTTAGGACAAGCTCCACCAGGGTCATAATGCAGGTTTGCTTTTCATTTTCTAGAAAATGATTCAAGAAGTAATGCAGTCCCTGGTGAAGCTGATCCGGGGAGCCCTGCTCCCATTCAGCCTCCGAGAAGGGGATGGGAGGCAGTATGGCGGCTGGGAGGTGCAGGCAGAGCTCTCAGGGCAGTGGCTTGCACACGTTATCCAGACTGTAAGGTAAGTGTGGCCACATGCTCATTGAAAGGGCTCTGTGGCTTTACATACATTTGTTTTTAAAACACTCAACACCCCAGAGTAAGCTACGCTGCTTAACATGTCAGTGAGGAGTTCATCTTCTGTCTCTCTGTCCTGATGCTTCTATTTCTCATTTATAATCTAGCCAGGCAGTTCTTAAGCATTTCTGGTGTATGTGCTGGATGAGAGTGTTGTACTGTACGTGCACCCATCTGTCGCAGAGACCCTGTATACTCAGTCCCTGCTGTGCTCTCTGCTTTCGACCTAATGCTGTCACTCATAAGCTCCATGAGGTATACGTACAGGATAGTCCAGGTAAGGCAGGGCTGCTTGGATCCCTGTTTCCTTACTTGTGTTTTATTTGTTCGCCAGGCTGACATACGAATCACTGACCGCCCTGGAGATTCCCAATGACATGTTACAGATTATCCAGGACCTAATTTTGGATCTCCGTATACGTTGTATAATGGTGACATTGCAGCATACAGCTGAAGGTATCTTAGTTTTACTGGACAAAGTTACTTGAGCTGGCTTCCTTCCAGCTTCCAAAGCCTTGAAAATAAGAGAAAACTAGTGTTAGAGAAATTTGCACCTATTTATTCATTTCTAACTCTAGAATAGACTTTTTTCTTTTTTTTAAAGTATCTTCTCAAAATAATTTAATTAAGATTTAAGGCATTGCAGAAATGAAGGAAGATACACTTGAAACTAGGAATAAAAGAATACTTAAAAGAATACTTAAATACTAAAAGAAAATTTATTAAAATATAATAAATTTTAAATAGAAACTGCTGGATATAAAAGTTTATGTAAAATATGTCCGAGTTTAAAACCATGTGGATATTTTCTAAGTTAATTTTAAAATTCACATGAAATCAGAGCACCATTAGCAGTGCTTCTATGAATATTAGAAATTATACATGCTTTTCTTTATATTTCCAGAATTTTCTATATAGAGCCACTGTCTTAGTTAGGGTATTATTGCTATGAAGAAACACTGTGACCAGAGTACTTCTTGTAAAGGAAAACATTTAATTGGGTCTGGCTTACAGGTTCAGAGGTTTAGTCCTTTATCATGGTGGGAAGCATGACAGCATGCAGGCAGACATGGTGCTGGAGAAGAAGCAAAGAGTTCTACATCTTGATCTGTAGGCAGCAGGAAGTGAACTGAGCTGCTAGGCTTAATCTGAGCTTATGAGCCTCAAAGCTGGTACCCAGTAACCCACTTCCTCCAACAGAGCCACACCTACTCCAACAAGGCCACACCTCCTAACAGTGCCACTCCTTATGAGCCTATGGGAGCCATTTTCTTTCAAACCACTACATCCTCCAAAAGTTACTTTTTTATAAGTGACCTTTAAAGTATTAAGTGTTTAAAAAAAAAAAAAAAAAAAAAACAAGAACATTGTTACAAACAGCATAGAGCCGGTATCATCTGCCACCAGGATTCTAAGTGGAGAGGGCCTTGTGTCACCGAGAGAATGCAGTGCAGGTAAGAAGCTAAAGAATTCCTCCTGCCTGCACCTGAGCAAGCCTGTCCTGCTAAAAAGTCTAGGTGAGCATCACTCCAAGTGAGAGGTAGCCACCATTCTCATTCTCAGGAATGAGACGGAGGGCTCAGCACTGACTCTAAGCTATTCCAAACTCAGAGTAGAGTCCTGGAGGGCTCATTTTGCACATTACTAGCTAGCACTGTTGCAGAGAATACTGAGTAAGTAATCAGTGCTGGGAGGTAGCTTTTCTCCTGGTAGTGTATCTATCACATGAACATTTTGTTAGAAAATGTGAAAAAAGCATAACTAAGTCCTCAAATCTACCAATATTGAGTTTTATCTCTGTACTCACAAACATATGAAAAAATCATTAAAAGCTACAAACCCAGTTTTTGTCTCTGTTGAAGTTCAGTGAGATAAATGTAATAGAAAGTATTTGTGTCCTTGTTTTCCATGTAGAAATAAAGAGATTAGCTGAAAAAGAAGATTGGATTGTTGATAATGAAGGACTGACCTCCCTAGTAAGTTGGAATTCTTTTTTATTAGTCATTAGTGTGTATTATATAGAATAAATGTTTTTATGTTAATAAGGATTATATTTGTTTTATAATATATTATAGTTTCTAGAAATTATAAAGTAATCTTAAAATCTCCTTTCCCGGAATCAGTTTTACTTCCTGCTGGATCACAGGCATCTAAACGAGTGAAAGCAGTGGCTTCATGGAGTGACGTGGCCTGTAGCCCCTCAGTGTGCATGGATTTTCAATTAGAGCATGCATATTTCCACACCACTTAGTCTTTTCTTCTCCAAAGCTAAAACCAAGCAAGACAAGAAGCACAAGCTGATGATATGTTTAGTCTAGAAACATCCTCCCCTCCAAGTGAGTTTAGAATTTCAAGTACCTTTGAAGATACATATTATAATTTTTCATGTTTCCTTGCCTGTTTAAGGGGTGCTCCTAACAGGCTGATGGGGACTGAGTCACTGCTGAAACACAGAGACAGCTTGTCATGCAGCCAGCCAGGGTCACTGTCTGCCTTTGTGACTCTCTGCTCAGGTCTCTGTGTGGCTCTACTGGTGATCCCATTGAACTTATTCCATCAGGAAGAAAATGAAGCAATCTCTGAGCTGCCGTAGCCATTTTCTTAAGAGGCTGCTGGCCAGAAGCTGTCCCTGTGCCCCAGGAAAAATCTGCTCAGCAACCTATCTGGCTACTGCCAGTTTCTTTCATGTCCGCCTTTGCAAAGGAGAGACAATAAATTGCAGGGGGTGGAACTTTCCCCACAAGAGTAGAGTGGCTTTGCCCCACAAGTTATAAGCCATTGGTAAGCCAGGGGCAAGAGACTGCACAGTGTCTTCTTTTCCCTGCATAGGCTCCAGGTAGACTTACTCTGGAAGCTGTAGCTGGTTGTCCCCTGAAGGCTGACCCGGGCTTTGCTCCAGGTCTGTTAAATGGTTTCAAGTGTACTTTACACTTAGAAAAGACTGGCCTACTTGCAGTGTCATGCAAGAGATGAGCTGGGGAAGTTCATTGTTTTTAATAAATCAGTTATTCTATATATAGAGGTATATATAATACTTGGCTCGTCACTCTTCGAGATATATAGAAGACTATAAAATATTTTTATATTATATGTTGAAGTCATGTAAATATTCTGGTTCCATTTTTGTTGCTGTGTTAAAATACACTGACCAAAAGTAGCTTAGGGAAAGAAAGGGATTTTTTTTGCTTACAGGTTCAGGCCACAGTCCATCCTTGAGGGAAGTCAAGGAAAGGACTACAGGCTGTTCCACATAATATTGCCTTCAGTTAAGGAACTCCCTTCACAGCCAGTGAAGTAAAGTAGGAACTGTGGGAAAGGTTCTTGATAACTGGAAGCAGACTTTTATTCCCATTAGCTTTCTTGTATAGTTTGGAACAGTTTGTCTGGGATGGTGTTGCCCACAGTGGGCAGTGCCCTCCTATATCAATTAACAAGACAACCCTCTACAGACATCCACAGGCTGATCTGAATATTAGGGAAACATGGTCCTAGGCTGCTTATAAAATACACAGGGTTAAAGAGAACTTAACCCAGTGGATAATGTGAACAAACAACTGAAGTAGTGCATCTGGAGTCAGCCGAGACATCCTCCAGTCACATGCGGGTGAAGAAGGAAGCTGCCCTGGTGGGCTTGATGCAGATGGCCCTGTTGCTGTTCATCACAGAACTTTGTCAAGAGGAAAGGAGGACTGAGACTTGGAGCCCAAGTTGGCATCCCAGCTCTGCACACTTCAGCCCACTGTGTGTGCATTCTGAGCCTCTGAAGGGGACAGACTAAAATGATCCTGTAAATACATGCCCTCAAGAGTTACCAGAGCCCCGCCCCACCCCTGGAGACTGCTTCTCCCTTCATGGAAACCATGCTGGCCATTCAAGGTCCTTCCTTATGACCATAGGTTCCTGTGTTTCCTGCCCCAACTTGTGCTGTGCTCACATCCCTCCTCCTGTTCTCAGGGACTTTGACTAGAGAAGCACCTTGGGGTGTCTTTGTTTAGATATATTTGTGCGTTTTATTTTTTGACTTAGTATATGTAGAAAATGAGTACCATGACTTAATTTACTTTAAGGATCTTGTACCTCCTCTAGATGGTTGTTATAACAGTACAAGGGGTGACCTGCCTAGAAAATTGAGCTTATGACTAAAACACATGCAATGTAGTCCTCAAGTGTGAACGAATACCTTATATTTGCTCCTTGTCAGTGAACATATCTTTATTCTTTTCTGTCCATCCTGGGACTTGACCTTTCGGCATATTCAGCTCCATAAATACTTCTATTTAGCCAGTGCTGTCTGTGTTTGAAGATATTGTTCTTTTTTTTTTCAGCCATGTCAGTTTGAACAGAGCATCATTCACTCCCTGCAGTCATTGAAGGGCGTTGTCGATTGCAAACCTGGAGAAGCCAGCGTGAGTGTCTGTTCCCTTCCACCTGCTTTATAAGATCTTAAGAAATCCCTACCTGGGAATAGCAATAGAGTCATCCGTGTTCTATCTTACTAACTGCATTCATTTAGTTACCTATATAGAGTTCAGGTCACAGGGCAGGCTGACCAGTTAAAATGTGAGTCCAGCAGCTATAAGCAGACCAGGGTCCTTGTAGACTGATTGAATTACTGACTTGGATACTGTCAGCCAACTGGGGATCAGAACCACCATAGGTGGACAGCCACCTAAGGCTAACCCCTCAGAGCAATGATGCCAGTGTGGTTTTCTGTGGTTTACCTTTTATAATTAACTTGTCAAGTAAAATGTTTTGTCATCTCAGCAAAATCAAAACATTTTTCTTTTAAATCTGAATCCTCCTTCATAGGTCTTTCAACAGCCTAAAACGCAGGAGGAGGTTTGCCAATTATGCATCAATATCATGCAGGTAAGTGCAAACAGTAATGTAGGCTCTGAAGCCATGCATTGATTTGTCACTCACCTTGGTAATGTTTACATCACTACTAAATATGGGTTCTTTCACAGTCTCCTCTGTATATGTAAGAGTTTTAGAGTAAAATGGGCTACAAGTAAAGCTTAATGTAGGGTTAGTTCTGTTGTTTTAGCAGTACCTGTGTGTGTCATTTCTACTGTGTTCTCCTGCCTGTGCCCTTGTGGTACTTTGTATTCAGTTCCTTTAGATCACAGAGTAAATTAAATGAAAATCGGTTGCTTGTAATTCATCTAGAGTTGTAAAGTAGTTTAACTGGAACAAGTGCTTTGTAGGTACCTAAGTGAAGTTGAGCATTTGTGTGAGTAAATAAAGAAAAGAAAAAATGTCTTTCTCCTAAAATATATTCATGAACATAGTAATGATTGAAGCAAGGTGCTGTTAATATTTGGTCACTTTTGTAGTTAGACATTGATGGGGTATATATTTCTACTACATAGCATGTGTATTCACCTGTGCACATACATACATTCTTATTAGACACACCTGTCCCCTAGACAGTTCTGCTTTAATTTATATAAAATTGTTTTAATATTCAAATAGGTTGATATCTGAAATTTTATATCACTGAAACTTGCTGTTTTTAACTCAGGTTTTTATATACTGCCTGGAACAACTGAGCACCAAGCCTGATGCAGATATAGATACTACTCAGTAAGTAAAATTAATTAATCTCGTTGATGCATTTAAGAATAATAAAATGTAAGCATGCATTTCATACTGAGGTTGGGTCTCACAGGAAGCCTAGGTTGGTGTGAACTTACTATATGCTTGGTTGCCCTCTCTCTGCAGTCCCCAGCCTTCTAAGTCTTCCTGACTCTTGATGGACACTGTAGTTCTCTCCCAACAATCTATTTAGCCAGTTGTATGGAACAGCAATGCATAGTGTTGTTGTCCCCATTTTCATGATATGCCACTGTCTGGTGGACACTTGGTCTGTAAATCTCCTGTGTGCTGTCTTGCTGGATGGTCCTTGGCATGTAAAACTCTTGTGCACCTGAGAGTCCTGCTTTAACACAATATCAGACTAAAGTGTTTGAAACTAGTTGGCGATTTGAGAATCTTTTCTGATATTAACTTTCACTCTTCATTATATTAAGCTGTCACCTCCAGTGACCAAATATGTTTTTTTAATTTGTATGTATGTGCTCATGCCCAGTATACTTGTGTGCATTTGTGTGTGTGTGTGTGTGTGTGTGTGTGTGTGTGTGTGTGAGAGAGAGAGAGAGAGAGAGAGAGAGAGAGAGAGAGAGAGAGAGAGACAGAAATAGATGATGGGTGTTCTCAGATATTCCTCTGCCATATTGAGGCAGGGTCTTTGACCTCAACCTGGAGCTCACTGACTGTCAAGCCACCCCATTTCAACCATCTGTGTATTTAAAAGAGTCCAAGTGAGGTATCCTACCTAGCTGGTATTTGACTCTGCTCCTCATAATCGGGTACAAGCACTGAACCCACACTTACTTCCCCTACTCCACATTTTAATGCTTATAGGTCTTTTTTTCTTTATTATTATTTTTTATTTACATTTCAGTCATTGCCCCTCACTCAGTCTCCCCTCCTACAGTTCCTCATCCCATTCCTCCTCCCACCCCTTTCCTCTAAGAGGGTGCTCCCCCGTCCCATGCTTTCCCCTTTCCTGAGGCCTCAAGGTCTCCAGGATTAAGTTTGTCTTCTTCCACTGAAGCCTGACCAGGCAGACCTCTGCTATATTTGTGCCAGGGGCCTAGACCTAGCCTGTGTATGCTCCTGATTGGTAGCTCAGTCTCTGGGAGATCCCTGGGGTCTGGGTTAGTCTTCCTATGGGGTTGCCCTCCTATTCAGCTTCTTCAATTCTTCCACTAATTCAACCATAGAGGTCCTTGACTTCATTCAGTCCAATGGTTGGGTGTAAGTATCTGCTTCTGTCTCAGTCAGCTGCTGGTAGGACCTCTCAGAGAACAGCCATGCCAGGCTCCTTTCTGTAAGCACATCATAGCATCAGTAATAGTGTCAGGCCTTGGTCCTCTCATGAAATGGATCCCAAGTTGAGCCAGTCATTGGACTACTTTTCTTTCAGTCTCTTGTTTATTTTTGTCCCTACAGTTCTTTTAGATAGGAACAGTTCTGGGTCAGAAATTCTGACTGTGGGTTAGTAACCCTGTCCCTCCGCTTGAAGACCTGTCTATCTATTAGAGGTAGATTCTTCGAGTTCCCTCTCCCCAAAGTTGGGCATTTTGGCTAAGGTCGCCTCCTTAGAGTCTCTGGTACTTTCTAGAGGATCCCCCCACCCCCAACCCCACCTCAACCCCATCCAATGTTGCTTATATCCATTCATTCTCTTGGCCCCCTGGGCTTCTCTTCTGTCCTCCCCCTCACCTACCTGACCTTGTTCCTCATTTCCAGGTCTTCTTTGACTTGACCTTTTTGAATGAGACTCATTATTCCAACAGAATACTGTGTTACTGTTCACAGCCTTGATCTCATTGGTTAAATCAATCTTTTCTTGTTACTTTGTTAAAATTCCTATTTCATACATTTCTGGATTCTAAGGTGTATTGCAGCATTTCTGAACTTTATCTTCTGCTGTGTTTATTCAAATATACTTTATATCAGTTAGTGCTATTTTAATTACCATTTGTTTATATTTCAACCCTTTCCAGATTGGTATCTTTTTATTTTATTTCTACTTGATTCTATTTTAATGTATTATTTCTTATTTCATCATGTTAGACTTACATATGAATTCAAGTCAGTCAAGTTAATGAAAAATTCTGTTAAGATGTTACTTATGATTGTGTTAAATCAGTAAATTAATGGGTTAGTTAGTCTGCTCTCCCCTTTGATCTTGTTATGTCGTTGATTGCTTTTGAGTTATCAACTAATTTCTTAGCTCACCTATAAGTACATAACTCTGAAAGTGGGTTTCAAATCTTTCCCTGGAAATTCTGGTAGGCAAAACCTTTTTAATTATATGAATATTATTTGATATTTTGGCATTTAGTAACTTATTTTTAAACTTAATGCAGTCAGTTGAGTATTGAGAATGCTCCCAAACAAGTTTTTATGGCTCAGAATAAAAGTTAGTCCTTAGTGCTCCTTTATGATATTAATAATTAAATACAAAGAAAATCTACAGAAAGTTGTACAGCCATTTTCATCAAAACATTTGGAGTGATTGTAGTTTTAAGTCAGTTTTGATTGTAACTGTTCTCTTGCCTGTTCTGCATTTAGTATTTCTGTTGATGTTTCTTCACCCGATTTGTTTGGAAGCATCCATGAAGACTTCAGTTTGACTTCAGTAAGTAAAATGGCAAGCACAGAGAGTAAAGTGCATCACGTTAAAGGGGGTGCTGTGGTAATCAGCCTAAGTCACTTCAGCCAGGAGCATCATCCCATGTTAAGATGGCGACTGTGGCTGCCATAGTGTACTCTCGGGCTATATTAGGTAGATAAAGGTTTCTGTGTAATTAACACTGAAAAAATCTTTAGCTGGAGTTACATAAACAGACCTAATACACCACCTACGTCTCAAGTGTTAAAAGGTGCCTTGGCTGTTTCCTAGTGCTGCAGAGCTGCCTGGATGGACTGGCAGGGAAGCAGAAGGGATGGCATTTCCTTCCTGTCATTTGCCCATCAGCCTGACAAACTCATTTTTCTCTGCTTTTTTCCTACAAGTCCCCTCTTTTATTTGGACATAGGTTATATGACAAAGCCAAAACCAAATTCCTATAAGCAATCAGATAGAGGCATTTTCTCAGTTGAGGTTCCTCTTCCCAAATAACTCTAGCCTATATTAAACAAGACAATAACAACAACAAAAGCAGTAAGAACAAGTGGCAAGAGCTAAGGGAAACCATGAAGTGGATTGAAGCAGCTGCTCCATGTGAATCTAGGAAGAAAGGGGGGTAGAAGAGACAGAGCTGAAGGAAGGAGCTTTTGAAACTCAGACCTTCCCAGCCACCCATCCTAACTATGCTTTTGTTTTCTTGGTCTCTTAGAAGGAGCCTTATTCATGCACAGTGACCTGCCTGATCTTTGTTTCCTTCGCAGTTCCCAGCAAACACTGTGTAACCCATCAGCCATGTCCCAGCTGATTTGTGTGCGCCCTGACTTAGAGTTAGAGAGGAGAGCAAGGTGGTTCCATGTGACCCTTCTCCCATGAGGTGCGGAAGTGCACCAGGTTGGGTTGTCTGCTGTCTCCCAGGGTTTTCACTTTCACTCCTCACAGCATCTTATCTGTCCACTCACTTCCCAAGATATGTTCATTGGTTTCCAAAATCTCTGCCTGTGTTCTTCCCTAGTGGAGGGATCTCATCAGATTTGACTTGTCTTCTGAGAGTGATCCTCTCAGGGTGGTACTATCCAGAAAGAAATGGATAACGTTGAATAGCATTCCTCACTGATTTGGCAAGAAGAAGATCTAGATTTCAAGTCAAAAGACTTTTTATTCACAGTCTCAAGGGTTCATTGCTGGTGCTGACTAGGAGTACAGAGAAGTACTAGGCAAGGCTCATTCCTTCATATACAGGGACTATTATGGTCAAATGTACGTCTCTATATGAGGTACAAACAAAGGTCACGTTAACCATCTAAGCTTAAGCGTTAGATTGTTGTTACTCTGTTTTCTTCCCACTCTCATTTCATGTGATGTTTTATATAACATATACAAACAAAATGAACTTGCTGACAGTTAGTCTTAAGATTACTGAAGTAGTTCTTCTTACTTTGAAGAGGTTCCATAAAAGTTGTAATGGGGAAACAAGTCAAGACAGCTGGGGAACAGGGCAGGAAAGACTTGCACACTCAATCTACTAGAATGGAAGTTTTAATCCTAAATGAAAGACTAGTAAAGGACAGGCTTGAAGCCATTTGAGACATTTGAGGGGTTCAGCATGTTTGGAGTGACTGCTGCCAAGTCATTTACTTCATGCACCATAAGAACAGTGTGTTATGATACAACAGAAGAGAGCAGAAGAGAAGATGGCTTCACCATGCCAAACTAGCTTATTTCCCTTGTCGTTCCGCCATGTGTTCACTTTGGAAAAATAATGTCATATAGAGTATGGCTTCCTCTGGCCTCTTTAATATTCCATTTTCTATCTTAAAGTTATTTCAGGGCCACTAGCAGCAGCCTTTTGTTTTTCTGTGTTATTTAATGGTGCTCTAGGCTTTTATGTATGTCTGTTGATGACCGAAACTAACAGTAAATAGACTGCATTGTGCTGGAAATAATGATAGGAAATTGTAATGAAGAAGTAAGAAGATGTATAATTACCAGAAGATAGATTTGCTTGGTTATTGACTTTAGAGACTCTAGTTCATCCTTTAGTCCCCATGCCTCAAAGAGCAGGAACCTTTATGTATTTGCATTTTCTTCCCTGGAGTACTTGACTGTAAGTTATTCTGATTCTACACAGAAATGGTAACCAAGTGTGGGTGAGAACTGTTCCTGGAAAATGGTTTTGCCTTAGTTTTAGTCAAGGATCTCCACTGAAGGCCCTGGATGAGTCACTATTCCAGAGAATGCCTCCCACCTATAGGAGCACAGCGGGGCTACCCTGAAGTGAGCCACAGCAGCAGCAGAGCAGGGGCCATTCCTAGAATTTTATTTACAGATAGAGTTCTTCTGAACTGTAAAAGCCACTGTATTCATTAGACTGCAATTAGTCTAATAATTTTGTAAGGAATTGTTTAGGTGGACAGAGCCTTGAAGAGTATAACAACAGGAGGTATTCTTCCCTTCCCCCTGTCTTGTGGGGAGGCTGGGATAGACATGGGATGAGACTGGGCCTCAGGACACTGGGCCAAGGAAGGAACAAGGGGCCCTTCAGATAGATAGGATGGCGTTAAAGTGTTCTCTCAAGTTGGGGAAGATTCATAAACCATTTTCTAATAGTTCCTACACTTTATGTAGTTATTTATAATATCAACTTGTATGGCCTTTGTGTACATAAAATGTTAATGAAATATTTGACTCTTTTCTTTGGAGGATATTGGATGTAGAGCCCAGAACTTTGAGCATTCCAGAGAAGGACTCACTGTTGAGCTTCTACCCCAAATCCCTGTTTAAATCCTCAGTGTAAACATAGTAACAATTAGTGGAATTACATTATGTTTCTCTGTGTGTTAATTTTAGGAAATAAACAGCCAAGAAAATCAAGGCATTGAATATTGATGTTAAAGGGCAGAAGCCTATCATTATACTTAAAACATGATCAGGGTTATCTCTTAAATTTACTAAGTACTAAATTTGTTATGGTCTGTTTGAATTATAGGAGCAGAGGCTTTTGATAGTCCTGAGCAATTGCTGCTATTTAGAACGTCACACCTTCCTAAACATAGCAGAACATTTTGAAAAACACAACTTCCAGGGAATCGAAAAAATAACACAGGTAAGTGCTTTGTAGTCAGTAGGCAAGACCAGCACTTTACCACATTATTGTCTCAGCACCTCTTGCCTCCCTGTACTCTAGTTCCCCAGGCCCCTCGCCCACTCTTTTCACCCTACCTATCGGAGAATTATTTCCTTCCTCACTTTAAATTGTTAATGGAACACTGCTTTTCTTAGGAGCAAAGCTTTCTTATGGTTAAACTGGTTTACTTAACCCTGTTCAAAAAGTCTGTTCAAAATTCAGGCAAGACAATCAGGAGAAAAAAGTCAAACCTAAATCTTTAAGAAGCCTCCCCATTTGACTCCTGATGGATTAAGCTTTGAGGCACTGCTAAGAGTAGCCCTGGTCCTAACTGCAAGGGATCACCATGCTGATCCCACCTCTTCCTCATGTCTTCTCTTAATGACCACAGCCCTCCCTTTCCTAGTTTGCTTAAGCACATCCTGTTTTCTACCTGCTGGCCTGCCCTTCCTTCCTTCCTTCCTTCCTTCCTTCCTCTCTCCCTCCCTCCCTCCCTCCCTTCCTCCCTTCCTCCCTTCCTCCCTTCCTCCTTTCCTTCCTTCTTGACTTAGCTAGAACTTTTGCTTGCTTTGCACTCCGCCTGCTGGATGTAGGCAAAAATGTGCATGTGCATGTCGATCAGTGGAGCTACTTTTGTGCTTTAGAATGTTCGCTGTCTTGTTTATAGTTTTTCAAATAAGCAGAAGGGGAGGGAGGGAAGAAGTTCCTTGTTGCTAAAGGTTGGCTAGTTCCTGAGCAAAGTTTATCAGATTTCTAGGTAAAACTTAGCCACTGTCTAATGCCAGCACACTTTTCTCACTGAAGAAAAGAAGAAAGATAATCATCTTGTTAATCATATAATCAGAGTTTACTCTCAGTGAATGATCTACTTTTTATAAATGATGCTTCCAGTTCATAAACTAGCTTGGGTTTTTTGTTTTTTTTTTTTGTAAATGAAAATGTCAGAGTGGGTGGCTCTGTCTTGTTTTCCTGTCTTTCGTAAAGATTAATCATCCTGCTGATAAATGTTGTGACTTGAGGCTTTGAGGTCAAATGTCTAGTTTATTTCCAGAAAGTTTTCATGTTCATAATTACAAGATCTGTGCAAGGGGGAGGCGGTGCTTTGTTTTTATTCAATAAAATAGTAACGTGACTGTATGTACATATGAAGAACTGTTCAATCAAACATGTGACATCACTAAGAATGCATATGAAAGAAGCAATGCTTGACTTTTCTCAAGTTTCTGTGAAGTAAAAAGCAGAAATTATGTTGCTTCACTTTATAGTATTAAGAAGCAAAATGAAACTAATATAAAGGAAGGTTTTTGATCTGTTTTCCAGTCTTTGTCTGAATCAGAGAAAGATAATATGAAGGCCTGGGGAAAGCTCAAAATAAGCAGTAGGCTTTTTGACCATTCATCAGTATGCATTTTAAAAAATTATTACTTGAGTGTCTTGAAATTATTCAGTTGTGGCTGCAATGAATAGAGTAAAGCGATGTGGACCGCAGTACACCTGCTTGCTGTACTATGTGCCATGTGCCAAAGCTCTTATTTTCATGGTGTCAAGCAAGTAAAACCCACTTGCTCTGAAGGAAAAATAGGTCACTCATAGCCCTTTTTTTTCACCGTTCATGATATACTCAAGGAAATGAAACTAATTGATTAATGTGTGTCATTTTAATCTTAGGTGAGTGGTGATTCATTAGATAAGAATATCCAAGTGCTCTTACCCAGTAAGTTCCACCATAAAGCAGGCCCCTTGAGGGACTCACAGGCCTCTGTAACTTCTGGGTCACAGGCAGCAAGTGCTGTGTGCCTAGAAAGTTCTACCTGCTCATCCATTTCTTTATTGTATTTATTAAAGACCTAATTACACACACACACACACACACACACACACACTTGATTTTAAATTGATTCTTTGTGAGTTTCATATCAGACTCTCTAGTCCCACTCACCTCCCCATCATAGTATATCTGCCCTTCGCTCTTGCAATCTATCTTCCAAAATAAAAAAATACACACAAACAAAAACAAAGCATAAAAAAGCATAAAAACAAAAACAAAGCATCTCACATAGAAGGATGAAAATGTTACAATGTGTCCCACAATATATTGCTTCTGTCCACACACCTTGACTTACAAATGTTCATTGCAATGACCTAATTATTTTTGAAAAGGACAAATAAAAATCAAAATTATCTTTAATGTACCAGACAAAGTATTTATTTAATAAGATAGATTACTTCTGACTTATCCTGTCATCCCTACCCCATAGCAAACCTAGACCTGTTCCTAATCATTCCCTATACACACACAGTGGATCCATATCACATCCCTACCCCACACTGATAAGTTCCTTCTCACTGACTTCACATGGGACCCCAAGATTTGTAAGCTCCTGGTAATAAATAGCCATGTTGCTTTGGGGAACATGATCATTGTGTTTTGATCTTCATTTCTCAGCATAATTTTTAAGTGTAAAATATCCATTTGTATACTTTAATTTGCATGCCTTTTCTTTTGGAAAATGACTGCTTTTACATTTTATTGCCTGTGTTGTTGAAGAGTTGTTTCCCTTTCTTACAACTCTGAAATAGTTTCAGACACCAGTTTGTAGGTTGTGGGGTTCTTTCTAATATCCTTCAGATGGGTACAAAGGGTCAAATCAAGCTACATATGCGTGGGGGCCTAAGTCCAGCCCATGTATAGTCTTTAAGAACCTCAAGGGTACAGGTTAGTTGACTCTGTTGGTCTTTTTGTGGAATTTCTATCCCATTCTCGGCCTGCGGTCCTTCCCCCAACTCTTCCGTAAGACTCCCTGAGCTCCATCCAATGTTTAGTTGTGGGTCTCTGCACCTGTTTTGGTCATCTGCTGAGTGGAGCCTCTCAGAGGACAGTTATGCTACGTTCCTATTTGCAAGCTTAGCAGAGTATCATTAATAGTGTCAGGGATTGATGCTTGCCCATGGAATGGGTCTCCCAAGTTGGGCTGGTTATTGGTTAGCTAGTCCCTCAATCTCTGCTCCATCTTTGTCACTGTATTTCTTGTAGACAGAATAAATTTGAGGTCAAAAGTTCTGTGGGTGGGTTGGTATCCTTATCCCTCTGCCTGGCTACAGGAGGTGACCACTTCCAGCTCCATATCTCCCACTACTAGGAGTCTCAGCTAAGGTCACCCCCATAGACTCTCTGGAGTCTCTCCCATCCCAGGTCTCTGGCACATCCTAAAGATGTCCCACCACCACCACCACTGCTGCCAGCTGACAGTTTCCATTCATTCTCCTAGCCCTCTGGACCTCTAGCCTGTCCCTTCCCACACCTGCCCCTGAAAACCCCCATTCCTCTCCCACCAGTTCCCTCCTTCCATCTGCCTCCTATGACTATTTTCTTCCCTTTCCTTTCTGTTATTGGTAATCTTTTATAATTATTTTTTTAGGGGATAAGTGTATAGAAATATATGTATGTATGTTCATATGTGTATAGCTATATTTTTGGGTGTGCAGGTGTACATGTAGAGGCCGAGGTCTACTTATATCATTCTTTATGAGCTGTCCACTTTGAGTTTTGAGACAAAGTCTCATACCAGTATTGTCCAGGTGTCTGCCTGTGTCTACCTTCCCAGAATGAGATTACAAGTGTGTGTTACCACACTGTCTTTTTATTGTCTGGCTCTTGGTCATGGGTGGCTTTTTAAGTTGGGTTCTTTACCAACTAAGCTTCCTCCCAACCCCGTCTTCATTTCCAGATTGGCCTTGCCAGGAACTTTCTCTATCCCTTTTCTTCCCTTCCTTCCTTCATGCTCCCCTTTCTGCCATTCCTACCTCCTTTCTCATCCCCCAGTTTTGTTTTTTCAGTACCAGATATTCAACCCAGGACCTTGCTCATACTAGGCAACTATTCTTCCACTGAGCTACATCCCACATTTTATTTTTCAAGGAATTTACATACTTTAAAATGTTCATTTGGCATTAGTGATTTTCTTTAATATCATGTTTTTTAAAAAATTTGTTCCCACATTAATTTTCTATTGTGTTAGCTGCTTGAAGGAGTTTAAAACATAAATTCTAAGCCTTCTTTTAAACTTCTCTTTTTAAACATCTGAAACTTAACGTTTCTTTACTTATTGCCTTTTCTCCACAAAAGTTTAGTTATGCTACATTTTCGTTGTCAGCCTCTTTTTGCTTAAGAATTTTTTGTTGTGGAGTAGGGCAGGGGTTACTAAGGGAAGTCCTCTTTTATGCTCTACCACTGAACTGTATTGCTATCGTATTTTAAGACTACTTAAAAGAATCTTTGGAGCTGCAGAGCAATTAAGACCACTTGCTGTTATTACAGAAAGTTTGGTTCCCAGCACCTACAAGGGAGCTCACCACTAGTTCTAGAAGATCTGATTTACTCTTCCTGCCTCCACAGGCCCCTCCATACAAGTGGTGCACATACATATATACAGGCAAAAACATAAAAGAAAATCCTTTGGACAGAATACTTCTTTGGCAGTCATATCCCTATTTCTAGGGTGCTTCTACTCTGTGAGGTGTATTTGTAGGCACTAGGCATGAATTAGAATGGGAAGGAACTTGGACTTCATTTCCTTCCACTATTTTCCCCACCTGTTCATCTTCCCCATTCTGATTTGTTTGACTTAAGTTAGTGTCCTAGATCACAAGTGCAGGCGATTCATTCTTTGAGACTTTTCATAAGCAAATGTATGTTGTCTGGACTTAAGTAAGGAATTGACTTGGCTCTGAGATTGGGTTCCTATAGATACCATTACAGTGATCTCAGGTTTCGGGTGACATTTCAGAACTCATACTGATCCTTTTTTCTTTGCAAGCTTTATGACTTTCTTCTGGGAAAGTGAAGCCTAACCCCCTTATTCACTTAGAAACTGGTAACTTTTTTTATCTGAAACAATAAATTTATTTGTTTGTTTGTTTATTTATAATTGGGATTTTTGAATTTTATTTTCTTTATTTACATTACAAATGTATCCCCTTTCCTGTTTTCCCCTTCGAAAACCCCCTATCCCATCCCCACTCCCCTGAAACTGGTAACTCTTAAAGTATGCACCTGGATATGTACCGTGTTATCCATCTAACTTGGAACTTAGCTATGCACTACAGCTCAGACTTTGGTTCAGATCCACTAGAATTTCTTCTTTTGCTTGTTTACTTGCTGGCTTTTCTCCCCCTGTTCATATATGTCCACTTAAATTTCTATAGGTTTGTCTTATAAGGACTCCTAGAGCTAGTCTATCTTCCCTGTTTCTAACTTCAGCTTTAGATTTCTGTAGTGTTTCTTTGTGCTTTGAAAGACAGCCTGCCTTTCAGTTCAGTGTCTTTGGAAATTCTGTATCCTGTTGTTATAAAATCATGTCCTATGACCTATTCTAACTCCCTTCTGAAGAGGTTTTACCGTGTTCTGTTCCTGCTGTTGCTCCCACCACTGCTTGGTGGGTGCTTTGGTTCCCAGCAGGGGCATTCCTTAGATGAGCATTCTACTTTCCTGGCAGCTTCTTGAAGTTCGGCTCTAGTGTTCAAGAAGCCTATGCCCCTCAGATAAATGGAATGAAAGAAGATTGGTCATGTTCTACTACACATACCCCGAGGCAGCACACTGATGTTGTCAGATGGTAGTTAGTCACTTAAGTGTCGCTGAGACCAAGGCCCCTCCTATAAGGCTGATAACCAACCTCTGTCTGTTTTGTCAATACTGCCAGTAGGGGCCACAGTTGGCCTGTGCTGAACTGTGCTTAGATCTGGGCCTGTAGTACTCACACCAGGACTCTCTAGTAGCATCTTTTAGTAGCATCTTTGATGTATTGTTTGATCCATGCAGGAGCAAGAGCTGTTTTCTCCATGGAGTGACTATAGGACTAACTCCAGATTGCTCAGCACTGAGACATATCTCAGTTAGGCAGCCATGTGACTGGAAGACGCCAGAGTAGCCACAGGCAGGTTATTAGAACAAGGTGCCATTGGATGAAGTTACTGATGTGGAACACTGCAGTTTGGTGTCCTTTATATTGTTGGTTATTGGCTGTTGAGTATTTATACTGCCAGTTTGGTCTTTCTACAGAAAAGAAAGTTTAAAAGACAACCTATAATCCATAGATGGGATTTATTTCTTACTGTGTAAAATAACCATACTATTAATTCTCTTTATTACTGACATAGATAAGATACAGACCTGAACTATGTAGAAAAATTATTTTTAAAATATAATAGATACATACTTGCATTATTTTATTTCCCGTGTCTTGTGTTGTAGGTTAGCATGGCGTCCCTGAAAGAACTGGATCAACGACTCTTCGAAAATTACATTGAGCTAAAAGCAGATCCCATCGTTGGATCCTTGGAACCTGGGATATATGCAGGCTATTTTGATTGGAAAGACTGTCTGCCTCCAGCAGGTAAGTCTAGGAGCATTCTCAGTTGTTCCAAATAGTGATAGGTATAGATAGGTTTCTGTGAACCAAGATGTATTTAATCTATTTTTCTTTGTATTCATTCTTTTCTCTTCTTACCAATGATAGGACCTTTGTTATTTTTACTTATTGGTTTATATCATTTTTTTAAACTATTTTTTCCTTTTTAAAAATGTATTATTTTCTTATATATTATATCCTAATTGCAGTTTCCCCTCTTCCTACCTCCAGTCTTCCCCCCAGAACACACACCTCACCTTTCCCTCAGATCCACCCTTCCTCTACTTCCCCTCAGAAAATAGCAGGCCTCCCAGGAACGTCTAACAAACTCAGCCTGACAAGCTACAGTAAGACCAGGCACATGCCCTCATATCAGGGCTGGACAAGGCAACCCGGTAGGAAGAAAAGAATCCCAAAAGCAGGCTAAGGAGTAAGAGGCAGTTCCCAGCCCCACTGTTAGGAGTCCCACAAGATTGCCCAGCTACACAACCAGAACATTTATACAGAGGGCCTAGGTCAGACCCATATAGGCTCCCTGATTTCCTTGACACCGCCCCTCATGAATTCTGGTCAGTTGATTCTGTGGGCCATGCTCTTGTGGTATCCTTGACCCCTATGGCTCCTAGAATCCTTCCTCCCTCTCCTTGTCAGGTCTCTCTGAGCTCCACCTAATGTTTGGCTATGGGACTCTGCATCTGCACCCATCAGTTGCTAGATGAAATCTCTCTGGTCTCTCTAATGACAAATACACTAGGCTCCGGTCCCAGCACATCCTGCAGACAGGACCAACTGTAGGCCAAAGGATTTGTGGTTGGGTTGGTGTCCCAATTCCTCTACTTGAGGCCTACACTGTTAAAGAAAATGGTCAGTTCAAGGTACCTTGTCCCCTATTACTAGGAGTCTTTGCTAGGGTCACCCTCATTCATAGGTTTCATGGAGTTTCCATTGCACTAAATTTCTATCTCACCCCTGAAATACCCCCCAGTTGTAGTCATCTCTCCCAGTATTCTCCCCCATCCTCCTACCTGTCCCCTCTTGTCCCCATCTGCACCCACCTCCAGGCCATCCACAAAATCTGTTCTGTTTCCTCTTCCCAGGGAGGTGCTTGCAGCACCACTTAAGCCCTCCTTGTGCTTAGCCTTTCTGGGTCTGTTATTTATAGCATGATTATTTTTTTCTCTACAGTTAATATCCACTTTCAAGTGAGTACATACCATGTTTGTCTTTCTGGGTCTGGGTTACCTCACTAAGTATGTATTTTTCTAGTACATTCATTTGTCTGCAAATTTCATGATTTTTTTTTAACAGCTGAGTAGTATTCCCTTATATAAATGTACCACATTTTCTGTATCCATTCCTCTGTTGAGGGACATCTAGGTTGTTTCCAGCTCCTGGCTGTTATAAATAAAGCTGCTATGAACATAGTTGAGCAAGTGTCATTGTAGTAGGATGGAGTGTCTGTTGTGTATATGCCCAGGAGTGCTGTAGCTGGGTCTTAAGTTAGATGGAGTCCCAATTTTCTGAGGAACTGCTATATTGATTTCCATAGTGTCTGTACAAGCTTGCATTTCCACAAGCAATGGAGGAGTCTTCTCATTGCTCCACATCCTTGCTAGTATGAGCTATCACTTGAACTTTTGATTTTAGCCATTTTGAGAGGAGTAAGATGGAATCTCAGAGTCATTTTGATTTG
>JADRCD010209613.1:0-32004 GCA_019843815.1 Montemys delectorum | reverse complement strand
AAAAAAGAAAAAATTTATATTATAATTGACAATTTCAGTTCAAAGTTTGATGAACTCTGATAATCAATGGATATATTTATTATTACTAAACTTATGAATATAGTAAAATAAAGGGGTTATTTTTTGGAACGTGATTTTGTAAAAATTTTTTTTTATAATAATGGATCTTTATGCTATCAAATGACATTTCCTTCTTTCTCTCTTTATAACAGTTCTCTCTTTTCTTTTACTAATTTTTCCTCAGTTTAAAATTTTTCCAAAGAACCTTATAATTTCTGGCTCCTCCTTGCCATTAATATTTGACAACAGTTCAGAAGCATTGGGAATTCCTACACAGTAAACTGGCTCAAGACTATGATTGTCCTCATAAATTGCTGCTGTTGGTAGCAAGTATGTATGAGGCTAGGTTCAAAAATCTGAATAACTCATGTACTATTGATTAACACATTTTGAAAAGTAAAAAACAAATTTCTCCTTTTTCGGGAGGTAGATTAAAGTTGTACTTCTGTGATTACATCATCAGAAGACTTTAAGCCCATTATATTTGGATGTTTGCACTGGTTTGTCATTGTCATTTTGGCTTGATTTTTTTAAATTTTGTTTTGTTTTGTTTTGTTTTTTCGAGACAGGGTTTCTCTGTGTAGCCCTGGCTGTCCTGGAACTCACTCTGTAGACCAGGCTGGCCTTGAACTTATAAAGCTGCCTGCCTCTGCCTCCCAAGGGCTGGGATAAAGGTGTGTGCCACTACCTCCCAGCTATTTTTTTTTTTTAAGATAGAAAAATGTATACTACTTTTTTTAACCTTAGAAGTTTGTACTAATCCCCAGATTGAATTGTACTACCAAGAAATATATGTGTGAACCATTTAAGGTTGAGTATAGGAACTCAGCAATATAATCTTTAAAATTAATTTTTATGTGTATGTGTGTTCTTTTGTGAGATTTTGTCTATGAAGTGCATACAAGAGCCTGAAGAAGCCAAAAGAACACAGCAAATCCCCTGGAACTGGAGGCAGATGGCTGTGAGCCACTTGTAGGTGCTGGGAACCAAATTCACTTCCTCTGCGAACGAAGTCAGTGTTCTTAGCCATGGGGCCATCACTCTAGTCCTCAGCATTAAAAAAAAAAAGGATTCATTTTTATTATATGTGTATGTTTTCTTACATGTATGTTTGGGTATCACATGTTTACCTGGTGCACTTAGAGTCCAGAAGAGGGCATTGGAACCCCTGGGACTGGAATTTCAGACCATTGTAAACTACCATGTAGGTGCTAGGAATTGTAGGTGCTTGAGGCTTGAGCCTCAAGTATTCTTAAGTGCTTAGCCATCACTCCAGCCCTAAAATTCAGCAATTTTATGACAATGTATCTCATAAAGAAAACATATGAAGAAACTTTTCTAAATTCTGATTTATGCTTCTAAGTTTTATAGTTTTAAAAATAGAGACAACCATTAAGCTAGTAGATTACCTGCTTAATGAATAGCTGTGGAATGAGAAGCTGTTGCAATTGTACTTCTTTAATAGACTTGCATGTATGTATACACATGCAAGTACATGTGGGGGTGTATGTGTATTCTCATGTATATGTGCAGATAGAGGTCAGAGGTTGATGTCCATGTCTTCCTTGAACACTCTTTATTCACAGAAGCAGGGTCTCTCCTTGAACTTGCAGGTTTTGCTAGAATACCAACCACCTTGCCTTGGGGACTCCTTTTCTCTCTCTCCTAAGAACTGCGATTATAGATGGGCTGTTAAGCATGCCTAGCTCTTATGAGGGTACTAGAGAGCTGAACATTGGTCCTCATGCTTGCTTCTCAAGCACTTCAGCACTGAGTCACCTCTCCAAGCTTCTATAATTTCGCATTCAATATTCTTGTATGTAAGATATTCACAGTGACCCTACACAGTTAAGAAGGAGATGACACCTCGGAGTCTCTTACTCTCAGGAGAATCCTAGGTTGAATAGTAAAACTATTGTTTACAATGTATGTCAACTATCTCCTTTTTTTTTTTTTAATAGGTGCTTAGTAATCCATTGTTTGGTCATACTTTTGTTAGTAGGGGTCTTTTTAGTAAATAAGGTGATTAGGCATAGATGAATAATCAAGGTACTCACATGGGAATAGATTGTGTTAAGAGCTATTAAAATAGATAGAAGAAAGCAACTCATTCTCTGTTCTATTTGATCCTTTTAGTGAAGAATCGATCTGAGGATTTTCAGTATTTTGATTCTTCAGAACATTTTCCTGCTGATTCTTTACAACCACAACATAGAAAACATATTTTTGAGGATATATTTTAGGAGCTTCTGGTTTACTTTAGGAAATTTTTATAGAAAAGTAACACTCCAAAGTATTTTAAAAGTCATTTTAAATTTATCTTATTTGGTTTTACGTAGAGGTCCTTGATCCACTTGGACTGGAGCTTTATACAAGGAGATAACAATGGATTGATTTGAATATGTCTACATGCTGACCTCCAGTTGAGCCAGCACCATCTATTGAAAATGCTTTTTTCCACTGGATGATTTTAGCTCCTTTTTGTCAAAGATCAAGTGACCATAGGTGTTTAGGTTCATTTCTGGGTCTTCAATTCTATTCTATTGATCTACCTGCCTGTCTTTGTACCAAAACCATGCAGTTTTTATCACTATTGCTCTGTAATACAGTTTGAGGTCAGGGATGGTGATTCCCCCAGAAGTTCTTTTATTGTTGAGAATACTTTTTGCTATCCTGGGGTTTTTGTTATTCCAAGTGAATTTAAGAATTTCTCTTTCTAACTTGAATATACAGGCACAGGTGAAGATGTTTTGAACAGAACACCAGTGGCTTATGCTTTAATACCAACAATCAATAAATGAGACCTCATAAAATTGAAAAGCAAACAACACTGTCAATAGGACAAAATGGCAACTCACAGATTGGTGAACAATCTTTACCAATCCTACATTCGATAGAGGGCTAATATCCAAAATATACAAAGAGCTCAAAAAGTTAGACTCCTGAGAACCAAATACCCTATTTAAAAAAAAATGGAGTACAGAGATAAACAGAGAAGTCTCAACCCAGGAATCTCAAATGGCTGAGAAATACTTACAGAAATGTTCAACATCCTTAGTCATCAGGGAAATGGAAATCAAAATGACCCTGAGATTCCACCGTATACCAATCAGAATGAGTAAGATCAAAAACTCATGCAATAGCACATGCTGGAGGAGAAAGAGGAACACTCCTCCATTGCTGGTGGGACTGCAAGCTGGTAAAACCACTTTGGAAATCAATATGGCAGTTCCTGATAAAATTGGAAATAGTTCTACCTGAAGACCCAGCTATACCACTCCTGGTCATGTTCCCAAAAGATGCAGCAGCATATAACAAGGACACATGCTCCACTATGTTCATAGCAGCCTTATTTATAATAGCCAGAATCTGGAAATAACCCAGATGTCCCTCAACAGAGGGATACAGAAAATGTGCTACATTTACACAATGGAATACTATTAAAAACAATGACTTCTTGAAATTTGCAGGCAAATTAATGGAGCTAGAAAATATCATCCTGAGTTAGGTAACCCAGATACAAAACAACACACATGGTATATACTCACTGATAAGTGGATATCAGCCCAAAAGCTCACAATGCCCAAGAACACAACCCACAGACCAGATAGAACTTAAGAGGACAGAAGACCAGGGTGTAGATGCTTCAGTTCTGCATTGAGGGGTGAATAGGATGATTGTGGGAGGTGGAGGGAGGGGAGACAAGAGAGGGAGAGAAGAGGGGGAAGAAATGAGTAGGAGGGTAGTATCAGGTACTGGAGTGGTCCAGAGAGAGGTACAGAGGGTCAGGAAATCGAATAAAAATATGTAGCAGTAGGGGACGAGGAACTGGTGATAGCCACTGGAGGGTACCAGACTCCAGGAAACAGAGAGGCTCCCAGGACCTAACAGGAATGACTTTAGCCTAAATGTGCAAAGAAGGGGAGATAAATCCTGTAGAAATCACCTCCAGTAGATAGGCACAGCCCCTGGTTGAGGAATGGAGTCACCCACCCATCTCAAAGTTTTTAACCCAGAAATGTTCCTGTCCAAAGGAAGAACAGGGACATAAGATGGAGCAGAGACTGAAGGAAGGGCCATCTGAGGACCACCCCACTTGGGGATCCATCCTGTAGACACCAAACCCCAACACCGTTGCTGTTGCCAGGAGGCGCCTGCTGACAGGAACCTGGTGTGGCTGTTCCTTGGGAGGCTCTGACAATGCAGATGTGGATGCTTGGAGCCAACCATAAGACTGAGCTCAGAGACTTGGGTGGGGGAGATGGTAGAAGGACTGGAGGAGCAGAGGGGGATTGCAACCCCATAAGAAGAACAACATCAGCTGGCCAGACCACCCAGTGCTCCCAGGGACTAGACCACCAACCAAGGAGTGTACAGGGAGGAACCCATGACTTCACATACATATGTAGCAGAAGATGGCCTTGTCTGACATAAATGGGATGGGAAGCCCTTGTCCTGTGGAGGTTTGATGCCCCAGCGCAGAAGAGGTGGGGGAGCACCCTCATAGGGGAGGCAAAGGAGAGGGAAGAGAGGGCAGATGTGGGATAGGGGCTTGTGGAGGGGTAACTTCTAAGTAGGATATCATTTGAGATGTAAATGAATGGAATGGTTAATTTAAAAAAAAGGAAAAGGTCATTTTAAAAATCCCTAAAGCAAGAGTTAAATTTATTTCCTTCCGTCCAGAACCCCAGTCTCACCTCTCACATCTCCGACCTGCGGTTCGGGTCTTCTTTCTGACATGCTCTCATGTCTGTCCTAGTGGGTGTGCTACATGTATACATTGTTTTTCTTCATATTAAAGTGGAATGGTGCTTCTTATATAGATCTATAACTTTAGGAATTTTATCCCCACTTCTACATTGTATTCTGGATGTGGGCAGAAATTTTCTGATTAATTGAACTTATCTATCTCTTATGTTATCTCTATTTATTTTCTTGTACTAACAACATTCACAATAGCCAAGCTCAGAAGCAAGTGATTTATTATTAATTTGCAATGGCAGTTTATCGGTTTACAGCCAGAGAAGTCTCTGGCAGCGTAGACATTGCTTATTTGCTTGAGGCAGTCCCACCTGATGAATTACTCAAGAGGTTAAATTATAGATAAGAAGGCTGATTGTTGTGCAAAGAGTTAGAGTGCAGCAAAGAGGTGTCCTGACAGGATATTTCCATCCCATGCTACAGTAACTCTATGATTTGTCCTGGGGCTCTTTCTGTCTTAAGAGCAGGCATTAGTCATAGCCCTGAGCCTGGTGAGGGACACATGAAGCAGGCTTCCTTCAGGCTCTAGGTCGGCACTGCTCACTGCCCACAACTCCACTGGATACATCTGGTCGGGTCCTTGTCCATGTCTGTGGGCAGCTTGTCATCTTGATGTGAGAAAAATGTTGATTAGTAGTTAAAGAGCTGCCAAATCTGCTTGATGGTGACACAGAAAAACCTTGGATCCCACAGCACCTCATCTTACAGGTACTCTTTGCAGGTAAGGCTTTGTGACTAGTATATAGAGAGGTAACATACTGACTGTTTTTATGTCAACTTGACACAAGCTAGTCATCAGAGAGGAGGGAGCCTTATTGAATAAATGCCTATATAGGATCAGACTGTAGACAAGCCTGTAGGACTTTTTTTTTTTTTAACATTACTAATTGATGGTGGAGGGCTCAGCACTTTGTGGGTGGTACCATCCCTGAGCTGGAGGTCCTGGGTTCTACAAGAAATCAGACTGAGCAAGCCATGGGGAGCAAGTCAGTAAGCACCACTCTTGCATGACCTCTGCATCAGCATGTGTCTCCAGGCCCCTTCCCTACTTGAGTTCCTGTCCTGACATCCTTTGATGATGAACTGTGATGTAAAACCATAAGCTGAATAAACCCTTTCCTCCCCAAGTGTTTTTGGTTGTGATGTTTTATTACATAAATAGTAACTCTAAGTAAGACAGGTGATCATCACCGTGTCACCAGGCATTGCTGGCTCATGGCCCAAATCACCCCTAGTTGAAAATCATTGGTATAGAGTGAAGAAAACCAGACCACATGAGGTGTAGCATATAGATTAACCAGATTGTACTTTTCTTAAGTTGCATGCTTGTTCTGAGCAGGAGATACACTAGCATTTATCAATCTTCATAATGTGTGCAAAGGTTTCTGTAAATGATAAAATACTATGCCAAAGTGCTGTGTCAACTATTTGTCTTACTATTCCTTTTCAATCATGGATTTCTATCCCTTTAGACTTTAAAACAACCAGCAATATAAAAACTACCTTATTTTATTCTTTGTGTAAACTCGACCAGGTGAGATGGCTCAGTGGGTAAGAGCATTGACTGCTCTTTCAAATCCCAGCAACCACATGGTGGCTCACAATCACCTGTAATTAGAGCAGACACTGGCATATCTAAAGACAGCTACAGTGTACTTATTTATAATAATAAATAAATCTTTGGGCCTGAGTGAGCGGGGCCGACCGGAGCAGAGGTCCCAAATTCAATTCCCAACAATTACATGAAGGCTCACAACCATCTATAGCTACAGTGTACTCATATATACATAAAATAAAAAAATCCTAAAAAAGAAAGAAATATGCCATAGGAATGATCAGTTTTCTTTCTTGTAAATATTCTTTAACATAGGATTAAAGTGTAGTATTTTTTGTTTATAGTAAGAATATCTAAAAGGAGATTTCTTAAAATTAAGTAGATAAAATAGAAAGATATATCTATAGAAGAAGTAATTCTGTATGACTCAACTCTTCTGTTACCTTAGCCCAGGAGTTCTCAACTTTTGGGGGTCAAATATCAGGTGTCCTGCTTATCTGATATTTTCATTACAATTCCTGACAGTAACAAAACTATGGTTATGAAGTAGCAATGAAATAACTCTGTGGTTGGGGTCACCACAGCATGACATAAAGGGTTGCAGTGTTGGGAGGCTTGAGAACCACTGTCTTAGCCAGTTGTTGTCTTTGTACTGCAGTGGATTAGTCAGACATGGTTTCTCTCTGTTTAATGTTTGCTGAATGAAGGAATGGATTATAGTAAACACTTTCTATAGGGTATCTGATAAATGATCAGTGACCCTAGTCTTCATTTAGATTTTTCTTGATGTAAAAATTGTCATTCTCTGAGTGGGCTTCGTCAGGCACCATCATGATCATCTTTCCCTTAGAGTTTTGCCTCATGGGTTGCAGTGGTTAGCACAGTTGTCTCTGTAGGGCTCTTATGCTCATGGGGTCTGTTTTTGAAGCCTGACTATCATGGAAGACCCTTCAATTATTGTTGATTTTTCATATTGATCCTGCCCACCATCTCTTTTCGTATTTACTCAGATGTGATAGATATCACATGGATTTAGGGAAGTGTGCTTACCCAGTGAGAATACTTTATTCAGTGGAACTGTTTGGGGTTGCTAGTATAAAGTAGCCCATGCACAGTTACTTGAACTCTTTACTTAATACTTGATTCTAGGTGTTTGACATGTCTGATTTCCATGTGGGTGCTGGGAATCTGAACTCAGACCCTCATGCTCAAATAATGAGAACATTTGCCACCTCAGCCATCTCTCCAGCCATGCATTTGTTCTTTTTACAGGTTGTAACCCGCCTCTTTTAGTCAGTTACCTATCCTAACTAAAGCCTCCATTTTCCTCTACAATAAGACATATATTCTATCCATATCTAATCAATTTATGCTACCCTCGTCTTCATCTGTTTATCTCTGTATATATCTGTATCTCTGCATCTATATACAGGAGGCACTCATGGGTTTTGATCTGTTGAAGAAATTAAATTCAGTGTTTTGTTATTTATATTTTGTTTTGATTAATGCTACCATCAGATATAATATTTCCTCCTTAAGTGCTATTTTACTTTCAGTTAAATATTCAGTCTAGATGCCAAGGTTAATGAAGAGCTACCTGACCAACTTTAGAATCATTTTTGAGTTTCTTAAAGAAAAGCCTTGAGCTTAATGAAGACAACAAGAGAAGTGCTAAAGGCAGCAGAGATGTTGGCAGAACAAGTTGAGAAGATGTGTCCTATCTGAGGAGGAAAGAAACATCTCTTGCTGGGAGGGGACATTCGGATTGGGCCAGAGCTGGAGGCCAGTCTCCCTCTCAGCTGCTGGGAGGGGACATTCAGATTGGGCCAGAGTTGGAGGCCAGTCTCCCTCTCAGCTGCTGGGAAGCCTCTGTTGCTTGGGACTGCTGTTTCTCATTCTTTTGAGCTTCCAGAATACTCTTACCCCCTGCCACTAGACAGAACCTTAGCATGCTTTTTCCTTCTTGTCCTACCAATAATACGAAGGCCTTTCCCATTTTGGAGGATGTAAATACAGCTATTTTGGTCAAATAGGCAGAGTTGAGGCACTTTCATCTGGGCTGCAATATTCTTTGCCTTAGTTTCAGATTATATTTTACTTAACTCTAGCTATCTCCTCTATCACATCTAGGGTTTTATTTGGCACTAGTACTTGTAAAGTATGCCTCCCAACAAGCTCTTATAAAATGCACTAACTAGCTTATTCATTAGTGTGTATCTACATATTCCAAAAGCTGATATCAGGTGTGGCTCTAGTCAAAGGACGCTTAAGAGATCAAAAATGATGGTTACACCTTGATTCTAACAGGTACCTACAGTTCTTTTCACTAAGAAGCTTAACTCAATCTTTTTAGAAAAAAAATATTATTTAATTCTTCTCCTATGGAATATACCATATTGTTTCTTTTCCCAGCTGAGGCTGTGAAACAGCAGAAAAGCTACTCCTTGGGTGCCACACATCTCACCCACTGAACACTGGGAATCTTGAGCTCGGACTTTGAACCTCTCCCTCTTTCCATTATATTTTAAGGAGTGTTTATCTGTTTATGTGTTTAAATGTGATGGTGATATTGTTGATGGCCGTATCTCTACTTTTTGCAAGGTTATCTTCACTTGTAATTTCATAGGTGACTCAACTTGTCTAAAACCAGGCTCTTGTCTATATTTTATAGGCATTATTTAGTCTAGATTTTGCCTCTGATGTTCCTTACCTTAGTAAATACACCACAGTGCTTAGGCCAGGTGGATACTCTTACAAGTATATCCAATCTTTGATATTGAGACACTATGTTGTTGTCTACAAAGTCATGTTCAAGTACCATACAGTTGAGTTTACAAAAATAATGAAGAAATCCCATAATGTTTAAGTAAGTTTACCACATGGGGTTGGGTCATATTCTTAGCTGTCCTTGGCTACATGTGGCCCCCAGGCTTTCACTGAACTTGGACAATGGGCTATCTTAAGCCAACCCCCATCATTTTCTCCAGCATGGCTGTTCTGGATCAAGTCCTTATCTTCTCTTGGGGTGGGTAGAAGGATTTCCCAGTGGATTACATGCTTCTGTCCCTCCCCTCACTCACTGTAGATTCCTGCCAGAATGCAATGTCTTCTCACCAGCACATTCCAGTGTAAGCTGGCTCTTGAGCCCATCGTGCCCCTGTTGTGTGTGAGGACCCCAACTCTTGTTGTCCTCCCACTTTCCTCAGTCATCCAACGTATAGTCTGCCTCAGAGTTTTTGTCCTGATGCTCCTCTGCCTTAAATTCCACTTCTCCAGGTACACATGTGGATTCTCCCTTCACTTTCTCTGGATCTGGATCACATGGCATTTTTTCTTGAAGGCTTTTTCATTTATTAGTCACCATGTGCTTACAGTAGCATCCTAGAATCCCCATCTTGCTGTGATTTTTCTCTCATAGATCTGATCACTAACTGCTATTATATTAGAGCTATTTGTTCTTATCTATATCCACATTCAAATGCAAGCCCCGTGAGGATATGGCGAACCAAGGCATTGCCTGTTTTGTACACTGATGTAGTTTCAGTACTCAGAACAGTGCCTAGCTCATTTAATATACTGAACATATATGTGTGGGAAGAGCGACTGTATGAATAAGGGTGTCAGGGCCTAATGGAAGACTCAAGTGGATAAATCACTGCTCCTATCCCCAAGCACAGATCACATGATACATGAACACTTCTGCTCTGTGACACTCTGGCTTTTGAATCTTTTCCAATATCTACTGCTTCTTGCACAGTCTTCTCTGGGTTTTATGTTTCTTCTCCATCTCCACAAAAATGGGCATTTGGAATGAATTTTATAGCACAGCACAGGTTCATATACTGTAGCACAGTTTCTCTCAGGAGAGGGGGTTCTTTCATGGCAATGATGGTAATGACAGAAAATACAAAGAAAGAAATGAGAAAGCTGGGCAAATTTAGTTCCAGTTCTGAAGGACCCTGTAGTTAGCCTGAAGGTAAATACCCTTTTGAAATCATTGGGAATTGGAAGAATAACAAAAGCTGGTGGTCCCCTTTCCAGAAAGCCACATCTGGATGCTGATGAGCTGTCTTAGCGGGTCAAAGCACTTGCCACAAAACTTGTTGGCTTCTATTTAATTCTTGGAACCCAGGGAAGAATACAAGGAATACCTCCCAAGAGTTGTCCTCTTGTGTCCATGCCTGTGCTATGGGATGTGAACTGTGGGACATGAACACACGCACACACCTTGTATACACACAACATTAGTAAATTAAAGTTATAGCCAAATCACCCAGAGTCCAATGTTTCATATCCAATTTTGAGGCTGGATTTTTATTTTAGACAAAAAATGGCTTCAGAGATGGCAAGCACTGCAGTGAGAACTCATCATGGGAATGAAGGAATAGCAGTGATCATTGTAAACCCCTGTGCCAGGCATTATCACAAATTCTGTTGGTAGAGTTACTTAATGCTCACCCTGTGAAGAAGATGTATCATGTCTTCTTTTAGATGAGGAGATGAATGAAGGTACAGAGAGGTTAAGTGATTCTGTGTCACACAGCCACCTCTGATTTCAAAGCATGTACCCTTAACCACTGTATGTTATCTTTGGATATGTGCAGAGAAGCAACTGAAGAAAAACTGAGGCTGAAGCAGCTTTAGTTGTAATCAAGTTCTAGATTCACCCCTTAACCAGTTGCCCACATATATTCAGACAGGATAATGGATTTGCTAACACTATGTTATTACACTTACTCATGTCTCTTCTCTCTATTAGCCTATATAATGACCTTTACGGATTATATTTGATTCATTTTTGAGCTATTAAATTTATTTGCATGCATGCCATATAACCAACATTCAGCTTTTGTTAAATAAAAGAATGCCCTTCCCATGTTTTTTTAATGAGTTAAAGCTGTTCCAGTTAAGGTAGCTGTCAAGTGTAGTGAGTGAGCCTCTGGTCACTGGTGGTGTTCAGCAATATGGTTTATGAATTTTGTTTCATTCTTAGTTTTTTTAGAGATGTGGTCAGGTAGCAGGTCGTCTAAGCTGGCCTTCAATCAGCTGCATAACTGAGGATGTCCTTGAACTTCTGACTCTCTTGTTTCTACCTCCCATATGCTTCAAATGCAAGCATGCACCACTACACCCGGGTTTAGTCAGTGCTGGATATAGTACTCAGAACTTGGGGCTGGTGAGATGGCTTAGCTAGTGAAGGGTCTCCTAAAATCTGCAACCTAGCTTTGATCTCTGTGACACACATGGTGAGGGAGCACAGAACTCAGTCCTACAAGTTACTCCTTGCTCTCCACATGCGTGCTGTCCAACATGCACACAACTAATTGAATGTGATACACATATGTATACCAAAACTAATTAATTAAAAAGAACTTGAAGTACTTAGATCTTCCTGCATGCTAGGCAAGTACACTACCAACTGAGCTCCCTCCCCAGCCAAAGCTCATGAGTGACAGATTGCTGCAAAGGAGCATTCAGATCATGTGGAAATGGAAGCTTAGGTTAAGTTTCCCTCTAACTATGGTTATCTAATATGATACTGAGTTAGTTATAATTCTTTCTCCACAAATTTCCGGAGTGTCTCCTATATGTCTAGCACTGAGGGTGCAAAGATAAACGTGGTCAAGCCGGTATCATAAGAAACCAGACATCACTGATGAAGGCATACTTAAGAAAATAGGATTGATTTTTGTTAAGAAAAAGAAGTAGAAAAGGACAGGTTTTAGTGGTGTGTTAAGCAGACTTGAAAGAACCAGATAGGAAGGTTGAACCTAATGTCTTTCTGAATGTCTGAGAAGGGAGAATTTGGGGGATTGAAGCCCACATGTTATGAAAGTCCCATAAGAATAGTGAATCACTTGCTATCAAGATATGTAGTAAGGCTAAATTAATTCAATAGAGAGTAATTATTTTCTGAAGTATTTTGCAACTCTTGGAACAACTGTGCCTTCTTTTATTTGCAAAAACTCGTAAAGGTGGCTCACTTTCCCCTCCCCCACTGCGCCTTTGCAGAGTGGAGGGCATGAGATAGGACAGTCTGTAAGTAGGGCCAAGGGAGACTCCAGTTGCCTGGACAGTGGTTCTAACAGCAGGGCAACTGTGGCTTTATTCCCCCTCGGTGCGTCATGCTGCTCATCTCTCACACATGTCCCAATTCGTCTCAACAGAGAGTCATAGTTACTAGCTGGGACATGATGTCTAGGTGGGCGGGGGATTCCCCATGGTGTTTAAGTCATAGTTGTCTCTGAGTTTGGCTGGCATGTTCCTGATTAGTTTACTAACAATTGGTTTTTTTTTCTTCTTATGCCATATGCTATTCCATGATTCATCAGCTTTGAGTCTGTTGCCTTGAAGGTGAAACAATTTCTTCCAATGTTGATATTTCAAAATCTCATAGATAACAAGCACACACATATGCAGAGTCCTTTCAGAAGTTTTAAACATTTGGAGATGAATGAATTAAGCTGCTACAAATGGAAAGGAGTGTTGTAAAATTATAACGGTTCTATCCAGCCATCTTTTGTGAACGGCTGCTGGACAATGAAAGGCCACTATTTTTCTTTTCTATTTTTGTTTTTCTTCGTGAAATTATCGATGGTATGCATTACATATGATTTAAAAATTTTTTTAACATTTTACCTAAGTGATTTGCTTTATACTATTTTAATGTTTTGGGTTATAAAATTTTTACCTGGTTAAGTGAGTAAGGTTTGACGTTCAAATTAGCTGTTTATATTATAATCATGGCTTCTTTATATATTTAGTGAGCAGCAGTGACTATCCAAACTTCAAGAAGTAGCCTGTAAGTTCCTGATATAAACCAAAGTCTTCTCAGCGTTTTAATACAAAATGAAGCAGTTCCTTCTGCATGGGTACTTTTTAAGCATTTAGAAGATTCAGCACCCGACCGGTGCAGACCATGTTAACTTTCTGTGGACAGTTTCATCAGTGCTCTGGGTGCGGTGAAATGTTTCAGCTGCCCATCTCATGCTCAGGATGCTGGTGACTGTTTTAGGGAAGAAAACTTGTAACTTCATGGTCTGAATGCATGTGAAAAGATCCATGTGAGTTGTATGATTGGAAAGAAATTTTTAAATGATACTGATTTTCAGCATATCTTTTTATCTCCCTCTTACCTGGTTTTAGCTCCTCTTTGGTTCAGGTGTGCTGGTGTCCCTAAGCCTTTCTGGGCCTCAGCTGGAGAAAGTGGTGATTGACAGAAGCCTGGTGGGGAAGCTCATCTCAGACACCATCAGTGATGGTAATTATACCCGTGTGCAAACCAATTGCCCACATTAACAGTGGGACAGGAGAAATACGTTGTCAACAGGTAGACTAATTATTACCACTGGGGACTTGCAAACACAACAAGTAATTGCTTGTAATAGCAGACTTACAACCCCTGGGACTGATACAGGTTCAACTAATATTTAATGTCTGTGCACTTTACTTCTCATTAAGTGTTAGGCTCAGAATCTAAGCACTTTCCGATTTTTCCTTTACAGTTTGGAATGTAATTTTAAAATAAACTTTTTTCATCCATTAAAAAATGATTTTTCAGTTATTGACACTTAAAATTTTTCTAAATGAAGTATGTTTAAGTAGTACAAATATGCTGAGACAGGTAGCCATGGAATACCCTGAGAAGTCAGTGCCAGATACACTAGGGAAGTCCAGATCTATTAAATGCCAACAATATGCATGGTTGGTATAAAGCACATTAAAAAGGTTTTTAAGCCATTCATTGAGTAGAAAGTTTAATGATATTTTTTGAGCCATAAAGGTTCCATGCTGGGTGCCATTTTATTTAATTCAAGAAAGGGACTATATAAGATATGATCATTTTTATTCTAGTAGGTAAAGAAAGTGAAACAGCCACTTGGGATAATGGTCAGGGTTATGTAGTTAGTAAGTGACTG
Organism: Montemys delectorum; assembly: GCA_019843815.1. Lineage (NCBI taxonomy): Eukaryota > Metazoa > Chordata > Mammalia > Rodentia > Muridae > Montemys > Montemys delectorum. The sequence continues at coordinate 17,709 of JADRCD010209613.1, read as the reverse complement.
AGCCAAGATCTGAACACAAGTTCTGACCTATTTCTTTGCTGATATACTATGATGACTATAGATTTTAATATTCTGTTTCTTTATTTGGGGTAAAAACACTCTCAAAAACAGGCTATATCATCATGAAAGATTAAAACAGTATCTTAGTTTGAATAAGAAAGGAAGATGTGGTGTTGTAGAAAGGACAGGTGAGCATGGAAACCTCTTTCCACTGTCTGTACCACTAAGCCCTTCTGGGTACAGTCAGCTATAGTCACACAGCTTTAAGAAGGAATTCTGCAGGACAGCTATCATTAGCAACAGTGCTGATAGTAACAGGTGGGGGAAGACTGTGGGCGTGTTATTTCCTCGACCATGTAGGAGTGTGATGCCAAGGGAACACAGTGAGAGAGTTCTGGTTTCCTAGCTCATCACGGAACCCTTCATTGACTTTGCACATAGCAGTGGCTATGATGGTTTTTCCTATTTATGCTGTTCTGTTAGATTGAACAGGGAATGTTCCACACCCTTCTGTCTGAGTTGTCTTTCTTCATGTGCTTCTTTTATATGTCCCCAAACAATGCACTCTGACAGGACATCGGAGTGATGCAGTTCTTGGCAGCTCTCCAGCTCCTCCACTGTTGGGCACTGCGTGTGCACCCAGAGGTGGAGTGAAAAAAGTACACAAGATGTTAAGTAATTTCTTTTTCCTTTTTCCTTTGTTCCCCTAGGAACAATTCACATAAAAATGGCTCGTATATAACCCAGGATATTATCTACCTACTTAAATTCTCTAGTAATCAAACTGCAGAAGTATTTTTGTTGATATTCATTATTAAATATTAATTTATATAATATGCACATTTGGGTGTACCACATTTTATTTCATCTAGTTTATAAGTCTTCAAAAGAGGGATTACAGATGAAAAATTTTAAGTAAAAAAATTAATTTGGTAGAGAACACTGATTAGTATCAATCTAATTTATTCTCAAATGACTTCTATGAATGTAGAAACAGTACATAAACACAAATAAAGTCTCCTCCTATCTTTTTTATGCTTTTTTTCAAACTGAGACAGATTCATATTATGTATCCATAGCTAGTTTCAAACTTTGCCTGCCTCTGCCTTCCACCTGGTGGGATTAAATATGTGCCACAATGCCCAGCCTCTCTTATGTGTTTTGAGCTCTGATTCCAAAATATTTCCTTTGGTGATGTCCTCAAGCATTAGTTTCTATGGAAATAGTCACTGAAAAAGAGGGGAAATACCAAATCTTCATTGTCATGTTGATGGTTATTGTTTATTTCTAATATCTTTACTATCATTCAAATATACTTGGGAGATGTTAGTAACTTCTATTAATATTTATTTTCTGACAGTATCTTTTAATAATAATTCAGTGGAAGTGTATTAACTTGTTACAACTTTGTTCTAACTTGGAATCATTAAATCTTTGTTTTAGCTCTCCTTACAGACAGTTTCATCATCTTATCATTTCTGGCACAAAACAAGCTATGTTTTATTCAGTTTACAAAGAAGATGGATTCTCTTGATGGAAACAAGAAGCTGGAAAAACTCTCAGCCTTGGACTATAAGGTAGAAATCTCAGTGTATATAGTCATATTGCTCCTCGTTAAAGTACTCTAGAAGACTGTCACTGTTTTATTCTTGAGCATTTGTGGGTTTCGGGAAGCCAGGGTGTGCCTTTGTACCTCGCCTGTGGTGAAGGCCTAACACTGGCATATTTAAGCTCTTGGACCTTAAAGTTGGCTGTTGGCTAATGTTCCTATGCACTGCACTTCTCATTCCCCTAAGTATCCATATAACTGCTCTAGATTTCACGACAAGAAAGGAAAGGAGGCTCTTTCAAAGACTGATAGAAAATATGATAAGTAATGGTAAGACCCTTCTTCCCACTCCCAACTATGAGTGGAGGAAATGCAAAAGGAAATTTCTGTGAGGTGTGTCAGTCTTTCTCCTCTGCTAACTCCAGGTAATTTGTTCCCTGTATCACGGACTTCACATCTGCTAAGGCAGGATTTTTATTTTAAGTGATGTGCTTAAATTTTCCACGTAGCATTTTGACTGCGGTAAGGCACCCTCTCTGCAAGGGTGAGCATCTAATGCATTTTCCAGGCTGTTGCAGGCCAAGGCGTCTTTTCAGCTCTAACCTGTGTTTGCAAGATTGATCCAGCCTCTGGGACGTGGATTTGAGACAGTTCACTGTTCAGTGGGGACAGAGCTGATATACAGCTTTCTTAAAAGCCATGCACATGGGCGTCATCCTCAGGTATCCACAGCAGAGGCAGAGCGAGCTGTGTGCCTTGCAGTTGGTCTGTGTGCTTGGATGCTGATTTTTGTACCTAACTTTCTGAACTTTGGAATTGTTATTCATTATGATTGGGCTGATAGTGGCATAGGAAAGATTTAATTTGTTTAATAAAAATATCTATTCTTATAAGAAAGGGTTTCAATATGGAAAAAGTTACCTGAAATAAATTTTTCACTGTGGCAATAAAGTACAATCTAGCTTATATGCCACATTTGTGGAGCTTCTATAAAATTTGCATGATAATAATTTTCTCTAAACTGTGCAGTGGTGGCACATGCCTTTAATCCCAACACTTGGGAGGCAGAGGCAGGTGGGTTTCTGAGTTTGAGGCCAGCCTGGTCTACAGAGTGAGTTCCAAGACAGCCAGACCTATACAGAGAAACCCTGTCTCAAAATAATAATAATAATAACAATAATAACAACAACAACAACAATAATAATAATAATAATTTTCTCTAGCTGGCAATTTATGATATTCATGTGTATATTTAGTCAAAGAAATTAAAGATTCCCTTTAACATTCTTATAGCACTGTTTTTCCCAAATAGTTAACTTAGGGTGATTTTAAAATGTTGTTTTTTCTTTAATATCAATCCTTAAAATGTATCACTATTCATTAACCGAAGCAATTTAAAGTGTTACTTACCTTTTTATTTAAAATTCCATAGGACAGTTCCTTTTTTAGTGGGTGGTGTTTTCTTGACTTAAGGGTAGTGGTAATGTGAGCCAAGGAAATCTGCAAGGGCATCAGCTTGCCTTAAAAATATATATAAGGAGCAGGCTAGTCTTTGGGCCTATGTTGCTTGAATAGGGGAATTAATACATTACTTCTGCCTTTAGACTTCAGAAATTATTGGCACTGTGCATCATTACTACACAGCAGAGTATGACCATGTTTCCTTGAGGAAACACCATGAATTCCATTTCTTGTTTCAGTGTTTTAAACATATAATTAGTGAACACCAAATCACAACTGATCTGCATTGTACAAAAACTAAATATGCCAATCATGCATTTTTTAACTTGACTTTATCATCTAGAAATTTGCAACATGCCTGAATGGCAAGATGGACACCAAATATAATGTACACTTATCTTTAAGTATTTAAATAACAATTATAGTTTTTTTCTCAAAAAAGAAGAAAATTACAGTAATCACATTGAAAACCTAACTATAAGTATTTAAACTTAAAAACATACAGTGTAGCTGTGTTTTATCATTGCCCATTTGGATTTTAAAGGAAGAACATGTATTGAGTATTTATAATTCTGATTTTTCTTTCCAGCTATACTATAATTTAATTATTTCACATTGAAAAAATTTTGACAAGAAGAATTTCAGGATAAATATCCTGAAAGTATTGACCTTTAACAAGCAAGCTTTTCTGTCTACATTTTAAAAATCTAATTCAGTTTAACAGATGAGGGACAGTGCAAGGAGTTAAATGTTTACCATGAGAGAACAACACTGGTAATTGCTTTGATTTTAGTTCTTTTTGATGTGTATTCAGAGGATGAAGAGGTCAATAATATTATGGCCATGCAAATAGAAAAGAGTTTCTTTTGACCATGTTGGAAAAAAAATAGCAGAGGATTATTAAAGCATTAACCTTGATTTTAATGGCCTTGGTTGAGTGGTGAGATCACAATTTGGATGAGCCTGATTATTTACTAAATACAATACATAAATGCAACGGGTTCTTAACACCCATTGCACTCTGGCATTATCGCATTACTGCCATCCTTTGTTGCCTTGCAGACAGGAATATGAAAGCAATCTGTCATGTAGTGAGACTGGCTCCAGAAGCATTTCTCTGATAAGAAGACCCCCTGCCCTTTGCTAGTGTCTGGTCCAGTAGGCTTAGCCATGCGCTTAATCCCCAGAAAGTGGTTCGATTATTGCTGACCAGCAATGGCAAGATAGTTTTTTTTTCCTTCCAAGCTATCAACCTTCCATTAATTCCTTAAGCAGAAATACGGTGCAATCTATATTTCCTTGGCATGTGTCACCCAGATGGTGCCGTGCTTATGTTTTCAAATAACCATGTTCCAAAATAACATAGTTTGAATAATAAATTCGACAAATCCTTCCTAAGAAAGAGAAGTGTAATTCTCAGAAGCTGCATAAACTTTCATGCACAACGCCATGGCTTATCCCTTTATGCAGAATATGTGTGTATACGTCTCATATTCTCTTAAGAGATATTTGCCTCAAGTTGCTTTTCCTTTTATTGTTGTCAGTGATTGTTAACATCTTATGTCTTAAGTAGTAGTCAGCCAGTCTTGGTCAGCAGCACTGAACGTGTCATTTAATACAGCTGGCCCTAAACCCTGTGTGTAGGTGGATGCTGCTGTCAAGCAGCCATGACTGTACATTTCAGTATTGATTGGAATTGCTGCATCTAGTTCCACCCTAACTCACATTTCTCTCTTTCCTTTCCTCTGCTAAAAAATGGGAGAATTTGAACATATGTCTTTTTTATATATGTGTCAAAAGAACTTGGTAAATTCTGACACCCTCGAGAGCACATGTTGAAGATGTGTTTTTACTTGAGTGTATTACATTTACAGGTGCTTTGATTTTCTTTTGAAATAAATGATTTTACATCCTTTAAAAGAAACATTTTCATATGTTTTGTTTGTCTTTAACCATTAGATGTCCTATTATGATATACCTGGCCCAGCCAACAGGAGAATAGATCGTCGCTTAGCTGTCAACTCCACTCAGGATCTAGTTGTTTGCTGGTGGCCACTGGTCAGTGATGATGTTTGGCCTTGGACTCCAGTTTCTTCTGAGAAAGACAGAGCCAATATGCTGCTGCTGGGTTTTACTCAAGGAGGACTGGAGGTAAATCTAAAACAAATGTATATATATATATATATATTTTTTTTTTTTATTTTTTATTTATTTTTTTTTTTTTTTGGTTTTTCGAAACAGGGTTTTTCTGTGTAGCCCTGGCTGTCCTGGAACTCACTCTGTAGACCAGGCTGGCCTTGAACTCAGAAATCTGCCTGCCTCTGCCTCCCAAGTGCTGGGATTAAAGGTTCCCACGGGAGCCCTGTTAGGACTGTGTCCGAGACCTTGTCAGTGTTCTCCCTCTGTCTGTCCCTCACAGTGCTTGGTCTTTTTAATATCACATAGATGAATGTACCAGTGTGTTTTTTCATTTTGTACTCATATAGACACAAACTTGTCGGGTTTTTTGGTAATTAAAAAGAGTTCCCTCCCACCACCCGGCCAAATGTATATATTTTAATGAAGGGAAAAGGAAATAGTATTACTGGTTTTTCTATTCTGAAATGTATGTGAATTCACTTTAAACCTAGGTTTTATATTTTCAAATATTCAAAAAGGAAATTGAATATAAAATGAGATCCTAAATGTATCATAACTCAAGCATAACAGACAGCTCTGCGGCTGAAGTAATGGAGTGATTGAGAGCATAGGCTTGTAGATTTAAGCCCTGCCGCTGCCTTGCTCTCCACTTGAGTGAGTTACTAACTTACTCAAGTTATAGTTTATTTGTAAAGTAGAGTTAAGTTGATGGAAAAATGTCTATTCATTATAGCAACACGTACAGACAACAAACTTCGGCTGACACTGTTAAAGATTTCATGCCTGGAAAAACTATGCTAGCATTCACCCTTAACAACTATGAGTCAGAGGCCTATTGTGTGGACGCCCTGTGAAGCCATACTGTCAGGAGGCAAGAGTCTGCAAGGAAGGCTGGCTGCAGAACAGCCTCTCATCCAGGGTCTTACCTCCCCCATGGGAGCCCTGGAAGGACTGTGTCCGAGGCCATGTCAGGATTCTCCCTCTGTCTGTCCCTCACAGTGCTTGGTCTTTTTAATATCACATAGATGAATGTACCTGTGTGTGTTTTCATTTTGTACTCCTATAGACACAAACTTCTGGGGTTTTTTGTAATTAAAAAGAGTTCCCTCCCTTTAAAAATTTAGTTTTAGCTGGGTGAAACAATTCTATTCCAATATTTTCCTCTAAACCTTTCAGACTTTAAGAAGTATTTCTCAAAATCAGTGTTCTAGGATAAAATGAGTAGGTCTGTGCTTTTTCTTGTTTCCACTTACATAAACTTTTAGTCTTTGAGTTTCATTTATTTTGGAGACAGGTTGTTTTGTTTGTTTGGTTGGTTTTTAAATGTAGCCTACAGAGAGTAAGAAGATAGCAATAAGCTCCTGATCCTCCTGCCTCAGCTTCTTGAGTGTTGAGTTTGAAGACATGTGTTACCATGTCCAGCTTTAGGCTGCCTTTTAATATTGAAGGGTCCTAGTACATATCTGATATGTATGTATGTCTTCTTTAAGAACTAGACCTCTCCCAATTCTTCTGCAGTAAGCTTTCCCAGTTCTGTGTTCTGGCTTTGGGTAGTAACCTAGTTTAACTGGCTTTAGTTTTCATATTTTTAAGATAGTAAATTTGAACCAGATAAATTCACCCCAGGCTGCTGGTGGCTCTAATGTGCACAGGTATGGGTACTAAAATGCAGATTTGTCTTGGCCATTTTTACTCAGTTCTTCAGTATATGTCGAACTCAAACTCAGCTTGATCCAAACTGGCCTTGACCAGTCTTTCCAGTATTGCTTTCTTTTATAAATTTATGCTCTGGCCAAATGGATTTACTCACTGACTCAGTTTTCCCATTTCCAATGACTGTGGTTTCTGCCTGAAGTAGCTAGCAGCTTTAAGCATGATCTTGTAGAAGCACCGTGTTTCATCCCAGATGATAGGAATAAGAAACTGTCTTGCGTGCAAGGACCTTAGGCTTTTACCAAGAGGAGATAGATATGAAAGTAAGTACAGGAGAGTGTCAGTTTGCTATGGGTAGAATGTGTGTAAGCTGTAGTAGGAGCCATAGGGAGTGATTGATTCTACTTACAGATAATAAGATTAATATAAAAGCATCTGTATTGGTTTTTATAAATTTGCATATGATTTGTGAATATCACCTTTAGTACTACTGGGAATCATCTAGTCCAGAGCCTCTTTCATGGTGGGTGAGCACATTCTACCACTGAGCCATGTCCTAAGCCTGCACAGGATTTTGAACCACTTTTTGATTAATATACTATCTTTCACTTCCAATATTTCATTATATGCAATTTATTTTCCTGGCAACGGCTTTTGTTTTAGGATTTGGTACTTTAAATTGTCTATCAAAATTCATCTGTTCAAAAAAATTTTTTAAATTTTTTTCCAGAAACTCTTGTAAATTTCACTATGCATAAGCTAAATGTTTTTTAGAGGAAAATAATTGTTTTTCCTTCATATGAAGACATAATCTTTAACTGGGACAGTTTTAGCATGATGTGAACTAAAGCCACCAGTGGCTAAAGTTTTAGTAGTCAGGACTGGTCCTTCAGTGTCGTTCCACTGTCAGCAACAGACTTTAACCAGAAGAATAAGACAATATGCTTTTAAGCCCTAAAGTTATAGCCCAAAAGAGAAAAGAATCTTTATAGAGAATAAATTAAATAATATTTTAATCTGTTAAACTATGGAATTTTTAAAAATGTATTTTTCACATAGGCTTCATCAGAAAAGATAATAAGCTTTTATTTTGACAGTGGCAGAATCCTAGAACAGCAGTTCATAGCCTGGTAATACACTGCAGTCGCCTGCAGAGCTTTTGAGACTGGGCCACCTTCTAGAAGACTTCCATCAGACTCTGGTCAGGAGGGGGCATCAGTAATCTGTTTCGGGTTCCCTAGGTGATCTCACACACATCCAAGTTGAGACCCACTGCTTTACAGCAAACTTAAAAAAAATGAAAGCGGAAGCCATCTTTTTGCATAACAGACCATGGAAAGGATAAAGCCCACATACTGCAGCCAATGAGAGTTGTAACAGGGAGTCTAAGTAGAAAATTGGCTTACCAAGCTGCTGAAAAATAAGAAAACAAAGGAAGCAGAAATCAGCTCCCTGTGACCAAATTATCTATCTTCTGAGGGAAAACATTTTAAAATTTATTTTATGGATATTAGAAAACGCCTGGTCCAATTTCACACCACAAAATTCTAAACAAATATTGTTTATCTTAATTAGAAGCACAGAGCAAGGGGAATTATGTAATCTTAGAAAATGATTCTTCTGAAAAAATATATGATAAGTAATGTAGAAAAGGGAATTTTTATCAGCAAATTCATTAAGAGCCCATTTTCCAGGGTTGGAGATGGTTCAGTTGCATTTCAGCCCAAAGACTTCAGTTTGATTTGCAAGGCCAAGTAAAAAGCCAGGTGTGACCCTCACACTGGGGAGCTGTAGACACAGGGTCTCCAAGGCTCTCTGAGCAGCCAGCCTAACCTAAACTGTCAAGCACCAGGTCCTCATTAGAGACCCTGTCCCAAAAAAGCAAGGTGGATGTCCTGAGGGGTAACACCCAGCAGATCTAACACCTCCCCAGACACACTCACGTCCATGAGCCTGTATATACATGTATAAGCATGTTTTAGCAGTTTATGTGTGGTTTATCGGGTGTTTATGGGAGCATCTTCATTTACATTTCTTTTTACTCCTTTTCCTTTGTTTTGAAAAGTTTTTACTGTTTTCTTGCCATTTACTTTGACAAGAACGTCATGACAGCTCATTCTTGTTGGATCTAGATTAATACAACCTCACAAATATATTTTTCTTCTTATAAGATGTTTTGTGGTTTGTGTTATTTGTTTGGTTGAAACTACTCACGTAGTCCAGGCTATCCCTGAGCTCCCAGTCGTCTCGCCTCTGCCTTCACTGTGCTAGGATCCACTGTCTCCTATGAATGAAACATTGTTGTAGGCTCTTTTTTAAAGAGCAGTAACTGATGGGAAAGGATTTATGTGTCCAGCTATTAGTACAGTACAGTTAGACAAGGAATCCAGAAAATATTACAGGTATTTTCAATAGAAAAGCCAATTTATGAACACCATGGACAACAGGATGCACCTATGTTAGCTTTTAGCTAAGTATATTCTGTTTTACAGAATGTGAGCTTTGTGTGTTTTTTTAAATACTGGCTTAATATATATTTATTACAAAATATAATGCATATAAATCAAAGCACAAGATTAATGCATAGCTTTGTGAGTTATTACAAGCAAAACACCCTTGGAATCACCAGCCCTGTGAAGCACCTCCCTGTGCTCTATCAATCTTAACTGCAACTCTGTTTTCCAAGGTAACAGTTGCCATCAGCTTCAACCACTTTCTTATTTACTTATAAGGTCTTTACCACCTGTGTGTACATTCCCAGAAGACAAAGCATTATATCCATTTGGAGCATCCCAGGGTATATCTTAGTCTCCAAGTTTCTACCAGTCTGTTTCTTTCCCTGAAAGGTTCCTGCTGCAATTCTCGTGTCCGTGGACTGGGTCTTACTTGTATATGCATGGCACTCTTTAACACATTTCTCTTCCAAGTTTATAGCTTTGATGGGAATCTCTAGAGTAGTAGTTCTTTTAGCATCATGCATATCATTTCAGGTTCATTTGCTTTCTTAGCTGCTTCTGGTTTTTGATGTTAGTTACTGATGTTCAGTTCCAAGGTTCATGGATTCATTTACAAAATGGTAATTTTATAATTAGATAATTTCACTTTCATTTATTATTTGGACATTTTTGTAAAATAACACTTCTATCAGCCATATATAATAACCTGAATAAATGAGAAATGGAATCAGCCATTTCTCCAAGACACTACTTTTTTTTACGTGAAATGGCATTTTTGAGTCTAATTCATGATATGAGGGACATTAACTTGTTGTTTCTGGGTTGGTCACTGTCTAAATTTCTTCAGTAGCAGTATTTGTATACATAATCATAATATGTCCATATTGATACTCAGTACTACAGAATTCTTAAGTTTCATTTTTCTATATTACTGCTATATTTCCTATTTTTTATACTAAAACTCACAGTTTTCAGGAATGCAGGGAATGAGATCACATGATTTCTTATTTTCTATGTTCCATCTCGCACACACCTTGTCAGGGTAATCATGATAATGTCAACAGTAGGATTTAATAGTTAAGGGTATTTTGTTCATTTCTCTCATTTTAAATGGCCTAAATTATTATGATATATTTATTGCATATAATTATTTTTTTAAATCCTAATCTACTGTTCATGGATATTTTGCTTTGCTATCTAAAAGAATTGTCTGTAGTATGTGGAGATTTAAAGAGATTTAAAAAATTAAGGTACCACTGCTGCTACTTTCAAAATTAGGGATATATGATAAAATTTTTTGATTAGAACCTGAGCTCTGTTTTTAACTTCTGTGTTTGGATCCATGTGTTTTTATTTGTATGTATAGCTATTGGGAACTGTTTGTTGGAAAGACTGCTTTCTTCATTGACTTGCCTTTGCTCTTTGTTGAAAATCATTGGGTTTTATTCTGTTCCATTAAGTATTTGCCTATTTTTGATGAAGTATTTTTGCTCTATTATATTGACTACCATAAAAAGTTTTGTAGATTGGAAGACTATATTAATACAAACATGTAAGGTTACAGCTTACCTATACCAAGAAGTATGGATACAAGAGTGTTCATGCTTCCTAGTAGACATGTTTTATCTGTCTAAGCCTTTTTAATGCTATTAGCATTTATACATTCATCTATGTACAAATGTCAGAATTAGAAAATGTTAACAATAGAGAATACAGCTACTTAAAACCAAATGCTACTATTTCTTTCAAGAGATTTTTTTTTCTTTTATTTTTTTATGTGTGGTATGTGTGCCTGTGTGTGTCCGCGCGTGCTTGTGTGTATGTGCCACAGTAAGCATGTGGAGGTCAGAGGGAAACTTGTGGGTCTCAGTTCTTTCTTTAACCATGTAGCTTCAGAGGATCACACTTAGTCATCAGGCTTGTGGAAAGCGCCTTGACCCACTGAGAGGTGTTGCTGGCCCAGATCTCACTTTTTAAAAGATGGCTATATTTGATTGGATATGTGGGGCACTAGGGAACTCTCACTTGCTACTTCTTGTAGAAGTTAGTAGACTGTGATACAGAACAACATGACGATAACTAAAACAATCAGAGGTGAATCCTTTAGACATGGAAAACCAGTCCATGTGTATATGGAACCACACACACAGATAATTAGTATGTATAAAAGCATCATTTTCGGTAGTAAGAAAGAGCTAGAAACAACTTAAGTATCTGTTGCTCTTTCAAGATTAGCAATAAGGAAACGCAGGAGAAATAGTAATAGAAATCAACATATATTAAAAACATTATATATGAAAGCAAATACTATATTTGTTTTAATCTATAGTTGATGAAATAAATGTTGAAACAAGTAGATGTTTTCATCATGTTCAAAGTATCTCATCCTGTACCTCATTATTATAGCTGTAGCTAATATGAAAAACACACAAGTTTCTCCCTAAGCCTGTGTGCTGGGTTTGGTCAGTGTGACATAAACCTAGACATACCTTGGGAGAAAGAATCTTATCTGAGAAAATGCTTTCATAAGATTAACCTGCAAGCAAGTCTGTAGGGCATTTTCTTAGGTAATGACCGATATGGCAAGGTCGAGCTAGTTGTGAGTAATGTGGACCTGGGGTGTATGAGGAGGCGGGCTGAGCAAGCCAGTAAGCAACACTCCTTCACAGCCCCTGGATCGGTGTCTGACGTCAGGTATCTGCCTTGGTTTTCTGTCCTGCCTCATAAGCTTTTAGATGAAATAAACCATTTCCTCCCCAAGATGCTTCTGGTCATGGTGTTTATCACCACAACTGAACAACTGAATGAGCCCCTAGGTAAAAATTTAAATAACAGGCTGTAAGCACAACTCAGTGGTAGGGTGCTTGCCAAACAAATGGGATACCCTGTGTTCTCTCCCTGATACACACACACACACACACACACACACACACACACACACACACACAAACACACACATATCAGCTTAAATCAGGCAAATAAAACATATTTTAGGGTAGAATGCTATATAGAACACTAAACTATATTTGTGTGACTTTCTTACATTTGAGAAGGATAAATTGAGCAAAATGAAATTATAGTATGACATAGTTTAATAACATTCACGCAAACCTATAAAACAGAACGATTCAATGTTCTATATGGCTATTCTAGACTGATGAATAATAATATACGTAAGGATAAATACCAAATTCATAACAATGTTGCCTCTGGGGTGGGATAGAAGGAAATGGGGCCTGGCAGGCTTCAACTTATATGTGATATTTTATTTTTAAAATTGAGGCAAAAAGATAGTATTTCCTAAAGCTGTTTTTCACATATTTTTCTCTCCACTTTTATGTGTGTGTTGAATGTTTCATAAAAAGAAGTAAAAATAAAATGTACTTTTTATCTTCTGTTCCTAAAAATTCTGCAAAGTGATGGAGAGAATGTAGATTTCGGAATAAATCCTAGTGATAAGCTAAGAACTTCTGGCTGCTGCATAATCTTTTAAGTAACCTGTTTACCTACTGGTGAAGGCTTCGGTGCCAGAAGAGGCCTTTCTTTAAATAATTTTCCTGATTTGCATATTGGGTGACTTTTAAAAGATTCATGAGAGATACCCTCTCTAGCTGAACATGAAACTTAAAGATTTGAGCCAGCCTCTAATTCACAATGATTTCTTTTCTGCTTTTTGTTCTTTCTGAGTTTGAAGTTATCTTTTTTGAATGGTCATCAGTCATACTGAGTGATAAGGCTTTCTTTTCCTGTACTGTTCCTGGGTGAATTTTATCTAATTATTTTCAGATTGTGTGTGTGTGTGTGTGTGTGTGAGTGTGTGTTTGTGGTGCCTTCAGAATTCCCTAGGAATTTGCTTTGTAGCTGAGGAATGACCTTTAACTCCTGACCTTGCTGCTTCTCCCTACAAAATCTGGAATTATATGTGTGTGCCACCATTCCCTAACAAAGTTAGCTTTCTTTAAAGAAAAATACCCATGGAAGGAGTTGCAGAGACAAAGTATGGAGCCGAGACTGAAGGAAGGATAATCCAGAGACTGCTCCACCTAGGAATCCTTCCCACATTCAGTCATCAAATTCAGACACTATTGTGGATGGCAGCAAGTGCTGACTGACAGGAGCCTGATATAGCTGTCTCCTGAGAGGCTCTGCCAGTGCCTAACTAATACAGAAGTAGAGGCTCACAGCCATCCATTGGACTGAGCACAGGGTCCCCAATGAAGGAGCTAGAGAAAGGACCCAAGGAGCTGAAGGGGTTTACATCCCTATAGGAGGAACAACAATATGAACTAACCAGTACCCTCAGAGCTCCCAGGGACTCAACCACCAACCAAAGAGTACCCATGGTGGGACTCATGACTCCAGCAGCATATATAGCAGAGGATGGCCTAGTTGGTCATCAGTGGGAAGAGAGGCCCTTGGTCCTGTGAAGGCTATATGCCCCAGTGTAGGGGAATGCCAGGGCCAGGAAGTGGGAGAGGGTGGGTTGGTGAGCAGGGGGAGGGGGAGGGAACAGGATTTTTTTCGGGAAACTGGGAAAGGGGATATCATTTGAAATGTAAATATAGAAAATATCTAATAAAAATAAATTTTAAAAAAAAGAGAGAAATGAAAACGAAGGTTTACTGTAATGAACCTTCAGCTTGTTTCACTGAAAGCAGACTGATTTAAACTTGGCTAAAACCATTTTCTTTAGGAAATTTTAGAAAAACACCTGATTGTTTCTTCTGCTATTTCTTAGCCTGAAGTTTTGCATCTTAACGTTTTCTACTACACAGTTTTAATGTACACACATGCATAAACATGCACATAAATACTGGGCCACGATCACCCCCCCTTTTGGAATGAAAATCTCCCCTACTTGGCTACCTCTGAAATCAGATACCCCTCATTGGCATTGACCATTTAAAATAAATCAAATAGAACTGCACTCTCAAAAGAAAAATTACAGATTTTTTCTCCTGCTTTCTTCATGTTCTTTCCTTGTTGAGTTTTTATCGTCATGTGAATGCAGAGAACATTGCCTTGGATTTTCAGACTTTCTTCTGACTTATCACATTTTCAGTCTTTTCTTTTTTATCCCTCAGTAATTTTATGTATTCAATAACTTATTGAACCATTGTCATATACCAAGTTCAGTGATTTTCTCATAAACACACTAAATGTGCTTAATATCAGCTTCCAGTCCATGTCTTCTCTGTATGTGTACGTTCTTCCATGTGTACATAAGCATCAACTATAAGTCCTAAGTAAGAAATACAGATCTCATTCAGTGGTCAGAGCCCTTCATTCTTTGTGTTGTCTGCAGACCTTGCTAAAGGAGCCAGGCTTGCTGTTCAGGACCAACAGTAAAAGTGCCTATTGAGGTGCTTCTGTTCCTTGCATATTACTTGCTTTTTTTAATTCTGCAGCAGTCCTCCAATGCATGTGAATACAACCTTTTCAGAAGGAAAACTAGAGATGTAGGAGATGAATTTGCCCAGGACCTTAGGGCTTGAGCTGGGGCCCACGTGCTGCTTCTCCTCCCCGCTATTGACCTTGGAGGGATGGTTGGGTTCAATTAGGATCAAATGCTATAGCCAAGTAGATAAAATACTTTAAACATACATGTATTTTGGCTATTCAGGTTACCAGATCATTCTGAGAGTTATAAACACAGCTCCAACTGTTCTCTACATAATTCTGTCAAAAGAGTCCAAAGTACTATAGTAGGGAATAGTGGTAGATGGGCAGTATTAGCTTTATTTGTGTAATTTTTGTTTTGAGGGGACAGTTTTATTTGTTTTATTTTAAAGATAGTTTACCATTCACATTCCAAGAGTACACTATTTTCAGAACAATTTGACTAACCTAAGAATAAAGCATCCTTAAGGACAATCATCTACCAGGAATTCTTCCAAATTTTTGTAGTCATACTATGCACAATGGCCCTTAGAATGCCTCGCTGGTAGAACGACTCAGCACATGTGTCCCTCTTCACCTCTTCTTCTTCTCTTTCTGGGAACTCCTCCCCCATATGTAAGGTTATTGATGCTATGAATCTCATTCTCTTCTTCTGATCACAGGGTGTCCTGCTGAGACTGTAGGTTATCAATATCCCTTCTTACTGCTGTGACAGAATACTGGACAGAACATCATTTTAGAGAATTTAGCCTCCTCTAGAGGGCATGGCATGGTAGTTAGGCAGCCTGACTATGGGGCCAGTAGTGTGAGGCAGCTGTCCACAGGACAGCAGGCAGGAAATAGAAAAAGCCAGGCAGAGTCTTCAAAGGCCTACCCCTAGTCACTTATTTCTGCTACATAGGCCTCACCCCCTAAAGTGTCTACTCCACAAGGAAACCATGAGCCTCTGGGAGAGGATTGATTTTTTTTTTTAATGCTGTATTTCTAGGACCAGTGCCTAGTACGTAGCTCATACTAAAATATTTACTAAACAAAAAGAGAAAGTGGAAGGAGGAAGGGTACTAGGGAAGGAAGGAATTTAGTATGACCTAGTATGATATTTTGTGTTCTAGGCATGGGATAAAATATAAATCATTAGTCAGTTTGTTGCCATTAAAATATTTGAACAGGAAAGTGAAAGCAAAACCATGCAGTTTAAAGATTGAGTTAGGGGGCTGGAGAAATGGTACAGTGGATGAGAGCACTGGCTGTTCTTGCAGGGGACCTGGGTTTACTTCCCAGCACACAGGAGGCAGCTCACAACTGTCTGTAACTCCAGTTCCAGGGGATCCATGGCACCAGGCTTGCATGTGGTACTCACATCTGTACACGCAGGGAAAAACCCATACATATAAAATAGAATGAAATAAAGGAAAGTCTGAATTAGTACTGATGTGTTAAGTTAATTCTTAAAACAGCAAGAGCTGGGGTAGAGCTCAGTTGGAAAGTGCCTGGCACCTCGGTATGGAGGCCTAAGATCAGATCTCCAGAACCCACATTAAAGCTTGCACTTGTAATCCCAGTACTAGAGAAGCAGAGACAGGAGCATTCCTGGGTTTTCTGGCCGGCTACTCTAGGTGAATTTGGAGAGTTCCAGGTTTAGAGACACTGTTTTCAAAACTAAATCAGAGAATGACTGAGGAGGATACTCAGTATCTACCACAGGCTTTTGTGTGTGTACAACAGATTCACAGACTTAGGTCAATGCTTATTCCTGTCCCTGCTCAGCATAACATTGCCACATGTGCCATTCAGAAATAGTTTGACTCATAAGGAACTGTTAAAATAGTTAAATGAGTCGCAACAATAATCCCATCAGATGCAGAGACCCACACTTCATGGGTCGGGGCAGAGCTAGGGGAACCCTAAGGAAGAGGGAGAGGAAGGTTTGTTGAAGCCAGAGGTGTTGAGGTCACCAGGAGAATATAGCTCACAGAATCAACTAACCAGGGCTCATAGGGGCTCACAGAGACTGAAGTGACAATCATGGAGCCTACATGGGTCTGCACTAGGTCCTCTGCGTATGCATCATAGCTTGTGTAGCTTGATGCTCTTATGAGACTCCCAACAGTGGCCATGGGGTGTCTCTGACTGTTTTGTCTGCTCTTGGGACCGTATTCCTCCTACTGGTTGCCTCATTCAGCCTTGATATGAGAGTATGTGCCTAGTATTAATGTATTTAGTTATGCCATATTCAGTGGCGATCCCTGGGAGGCCTGCTCTTTTCTGAAGGGAAATGGAAGAGGAATTGGGACTGAAGGGGACTGAGAGAGAAGTAGGTAGGCGAGGGACTGGCAGGAATGGAGGGATAGAAAACTGCAATGGGGATGTAATATATGAGAGAAGACTAGGAATGCATAAATAACTTTAGTACAGTTTCAGATATAGGAAAATGACTTCAGTAGTGTTGGATTACCAACCCAGAGACAGATCTCAGTCAAATAGAATCAGCTTCTGCATGGCTGCATGTCATTTTTTCCCCTTTTCTCCTCTCTCTCTCTCTCTCTCTCTCTCTCTCTCTCTCTCTCTCTCTCTCTCTCTCTCTCTCTCTCTCTGATAGTGTGGTCTGGAAACTGACATGTGGTGACAATAGGTTTAGTTTTGAATGAGTTAATTCACTAAGTGTGTGCCCAGCTAGAGTAAATGAATAAGTAGCAAGAGCAAGTGAGAGTAGAGTCATCAAATCAGCAGTGCTCAGAATACCCATAGGACAAAACTGAGCTTTGTTCCCAGGCTGAACCAGATGTATGGAGCTCCTCCATCCTACTGCAGGCCTGTGAGACCATGAACAATAGCGGCTCACCTTCCCGCGGTTCTCAAGTAAAGCCAGTGGCCTCTCCCAGACAAGGGACAAGTGTACAACCCCACGTCCTAAGCCTACTTCTCCGTGAGCTCAAATTTTTATCAAGAATGTTGCTCAATGTTTCTCCATCATTTTGTGGTTTACTTTTTGAACAAAGTATTTAATGTCACTCCTGACTACCCACCATTTACAAATGAATAAGCCAGTAG
>JADRCD010209610.1:0-12358 GCA_019843815.1 Montemys delectorum | reverse complement strand
GTGTGTGTGTGTGTGTGTGTGTGTGTGTGTGTGTGTGTGTGTTTTACTGGAAATCGAAGCTTGAGCCTTCTATAAGCCATTCAGTGCTCTAAGGCTGAACTATATCCCCAGCCTCTAAAACAAAACGTATTTCTGAGATAGAGTAATTTCTGAGGGAATCCAGACTGAGATGTTTAAGGCAACCGGCAGAGGTGCGTGCCTCTTACTAAGAGACACTTGGTATGATGTGGCAGCCGCCCCTGTGTCTTGTGACCCACTTCCTTCCACACAACTCTCAGCAGGTAAGAGAAGCAAGGACCAAGCATAAATAAGAACTGTCAGAGACCAGTGACTTGTTCATGGTCCCCAGTTAGGGATCAGAAGAGCCTGGAGTGAGTACAGCCCCTTCATGCCCTGGTGGTAAACCCTTTCTTGAGTCCCAGGTCCAGGACTGCTCTGAACCACAGTGTGATCCTTTGGTCAGTTACTTAGCATCACAGAGCTTTGGGTTTGGATGTCCTGCTATAAAACAGAGTGATTGGATGAAGCCAGTTGTGAATGACCAAGAGATATGCAGTGTCAAGAGTAAGGGGGAAGAGCTCTGTGGAACAGCAAGCCTACAGGGCTTATGACAAAGGCACCTCCATCCAGAGCAGGATCTGTGCACTGTCACCAGAGTGTCTCGTGAAAAGCTGGATCTATCCCAGACAGAGTAGACTAGGTACTCTGTGAACATGGCTGCCTTGCAGGACAGATGCATTTCGGATGGATGGCTGAAGGCTGGGTGTTAGATGGTAGGTGAATGCCTGAAAGAATGGGTAGGTGAACAGATGGTAGATGGATGCTTAGAAGGATGATGGATAGGTGGATGGATAGATAAATGGATGGTGGGATGGGTGGATGGATAGAAGGATGAACAGGTGGATAGGTGGGTGGATAAACAGGTCCTTAAAAGGATAGGTGAATATTTGAAAGGATAGATAGTGGGTGGATTATATATGCAGAGATGGGTGATGGCTATGGTGTAGATCGATGGATGAATGGATAGGTGGGTCAATGGATGGATGCTTGAAAGGATGGATGGATGTTTAGGTGAATGCCGTATCTACTACATAAGAATTACTACCTGTTTCTTGGAAGCTATGCACATTTTATCTTTTGTTACACAGATTTTATGGGTCGTCCGTGGCATCTTTTCCTCCTTTCTGCTCCATTGAGAAACAGTACTGAGCACTTGCTCTCTAAACTGCAATAGAGCTCAAAAGCAGACACTGCCCTTGCCCTCCAGGGGGCTTGCAGTGTTATGGGTGACCAATGTTAGCAAAGTAATCCCAGGATGGGACAAACAGCTGTCACTACAATAGGCAGTATGTTGCAGAGGGGCTCCAGGCTTGTGGGAGCCTACAAGAGAGAGAATTTGACCTTATCAGCGAGCTTCAGAACTTTTCTGGGAAGGTCAAGATTGAGATTCAGCCTGAAAGACCAATAGCTCAGAAGATGAAGGAAGGAGACAGGACCCCAGTAGAGAATGAACGAAAGCACAGTGCTTTTCAGGGTCCCTGGGTTTTGGGATGTTGGAGCAGCAGGGACCCCAGGACCCCAGGAAAGGCTCTGCTCTCATGCTGGGAACAACAGGGAGACGTGATGAGATTCCAGGTGGTGGTGACGGGGGTGGGGGGTGGGGGAGGGGGCTGAAGAAGAGGAGATCCCATGGCTGTTGCATTTGTTCTTCTGTAGGAGGTAAGTTGGACAGGGCAGGGGACATTCTGGATCAGGGGCTAAGGTGATGATCAAGATGCCTCCCAGGCTTTGCCTTACACAACTGTATGGGATGGCATTGCCATTTGTAGAAATGGGATACACTTTGGGGAGACTAGCTTTAAGGTTTGAGCTTGGAGGACCTTTGACCAGGGGAAAAGTTACACAAGTTACCTGATCATGTGGGGGTGGCTCTAGGTTCTTGTCATCCTCAGCATCGTGAGGTCATGAAGTGACTCAGGTGGCATTATAGACCCAGCACAGGCTCAGCAGTGAATGACCTGTCTTTCCAGAGACTGAAGCTGATGATGTTAGCAGCCTGGAAGGTTCCGCCGTGCCTCTGCCCTGGCTTTCCAGGCACAACCAACATCTAGACCTGTCTGAAGAGGAGCTGGATGAGGCGTCAGGGAGCCCTGAGGTAGACTTAGCTGGAGAGAGTTGTACGGAGCTGGAGTGTGAAGACCAGGGAGAATCCAGCCCTCAGGCTCCAGGACAGGGGCCAGCAAGAGGCTGGGTTACCTCTATCAGACAAGGCAGTAACTATGGACCCTCTGAGCATCTAGAGGCCCAGCCATCTACTGAACACAGCCGCACAAAGTCTTGGAGCAGTGGGACTTTGAGCCTCGGTCAACCTAGTGACAGCCTTGGTTCTACGTGGGAAGGAGACTCCGATGTCCCTCAGCCTTCCACCTTGCCCAAAGCCCTGCCACAGAGTC
Source organism: Montemys delectorum (assembly GCA_019843815.1). Lineage (NCBI taxonomy): Eukaryota > Metazoa > Chordata > Mammalia > Rodentia > Muridae > Montemys > Montemys delectorum. Next base: position 9,905 of record JADRCD010209610.1, on the reverse strand, counting down.
CGTGCCACAACCTTTCACACCCAGGTGACAGAAATGGAGGTGACGTCGCTCCAGCAACACCCACAGAATTCCGGGACTCCTTAGCAGCGCCAGCCCGGAATCCTGAGTGCTCTGCAGGCACATGGGGGCGAGAAACCACCAGCCTACCCAGCTTTCAGCCCGAGGACCAAACCTGGAAGAAAACTAAGACATCGCCTAAGCCGCTGCCCTCCCGGTTTACTGGCTCTGTCAGCCCCCTGAGTACTCGGCTTGGGGCAGTAAAGAAAGTTGTGTCACAGCACAAGCAGGGAGCCACTCTGGCTGGCCACTCTTCTTCACATGCTCCCAAGTATGGCAGGGGACGCCGCCTGAACTACCCGCTCCCCGATTTCTCCAAGGTGGGACCCCGGGTGAGGTTTCCCAAAGATGAGAACTACCGGCCCCCAAAGTCCAGAGGCCACAACAGACAACAAGGCTCTACCAGACCCCTCATCTTCAAGTCGCCAGCTGAGATTGTTCGGGATGTACTGTTGAATGGCAGAGAGGCATCCCTGGCCCAGGAATCTTCTCTTGCTCACCCCGTCACCAGGGTGCCCCAGGAGTTCCAGACACCCGAACAAGCCACTGAGCTGGTTCACCAGCTCCAGGTAAGCAAGACCCTTGTCCATGTTACCCAGACACTCGTTGATTAGAGAAGCTTGGCTTGGGGTGGAGCCCCTGCTGGTGAATGTGGAGTTGTTAATGGGCTAATGCTAGACCCTGCCCATTGCTCAAAGAAGAGCAGTGTGAGAGACTGGAAGTGTGACTCAGTCAGTATAGTGCCCGCCTCCCATGCTCCCAATCTGAGCCCCTCGGAAATGGGTGTGGCGGTGCAGGTCTGTACCCTTGGGAATCTACAAAGTGGAAGCAGGAGGATCAGATTATCTGAGGCCATCCTCAGCTACGTAACAATAGCAAGCTCTGGGCTAGCTTGGACTAGAGACCCCGTCTCAAAGCAGTAGAGCAGTGAGCATGTTCGTGTCTCACGGATGGTCTGTTTATTTTCAAGCACAGCTAACATGATGTCTAACATAAGGAGAACAGTCTAGTGGATACCCTCCTCCTCACATCCACCCGGGAGCAGCTCCCGGGATCCTTTTTCTATCTATGGCCAGCCTCTTCCCCCACTCCCACAACCCCCACTGAGTTAAGCAAAATTCCAGGTATGCAGTTATTTTGTAGTTTATTGTTTCCCTCTGAGAACTCTGCCCACAGGGTTGCACGCGCAGTGGCTTGTTCTTTCCGTCCCCTGGAGTCAGGCTCTGCAGCCCTTCTTGCGTCTCTCCTTTCTAATACCTTCTGTCTGTCTTTCCTCCTCTGCTCTCTTTTTGATACATGATCTCTGTGGAGTCAGGCCTTCCCCGTATAGTCATTCACATTTTACACCATGCTGAGGGCATACGCCTTATCTCACGGGACCTTGCAAGTCCTCCCTTTACCCTGACCATCAGTATGATCAGAGTTCGGGGCTTGGGGTTGTAGGCTCCTATGTGCGCCTCTCCCCACTAGACCATGAGCTGCTGGGGAGGGTCCTGTGAGCTTCCTTCAGGAGATGTGGCCACTTGCAGCCTCTCCTGACCTGTGAAGTCCACTGCGGTCCTTGCCCTACCCTAAGACCGTCCCTTGAAGTGAAGTAGTATTATTGTGATATTGCCTCCTTTTATGTTAGGCATTGTTATAAATCTCCTAAAGGTGTATAACACCTTCCGTCTTCGACCATGAGGTTCTCAAGATCTTGTCAATATGGGAAAAATGAAAGTCATGTCATTTCCTTCTTCCTTCCTTCCTTCCTTCCTTCCTTCCTTCCTTCCTTCTTTCCTTCCTTCCTTCCTTCCTTCCTTCCTTCCTATTCTTCCTTTTTAGATTTATTTATTTTATTCTATGTGTATGAATGTTTTGCCTGCATGTATGTATGTGCACTTTGTGCATGCATGGTGCCTGAGAAGGTCAGAAGCAGTCATCAGATCCCATGACACTGGGGCCACAGATGGCTCTGTACAATTTGAGTGTTGGGAACCTGACCTGAATCCTCTGCAACTGCTCTTAACCACTGAGCCATCTCTCCAGACCCCTACCTCCTCTCTCTCTTTCTCTCTCTCTCTCTTCCCACCCCTCCTCTGGCACCAGGGGTCTTCTTATATCACTCTCCACCATATTTTGTTACTGAGGGTAGAACTCGCTCACTCAGGTTGTCTGGCCATTAAACCTGTGGATTCTCCTCCCCTCTCCAACTCCTGGGGTTACAGGCATGCATCACCATGACTGGCTTTCTCTGTTTTTGTTTTGGGGGAACAAGGTCTGTTTTTTTTTTTTTTACATAGCTCTGACTCCCCTGGAACCCACAGAGATCCTCACACCTCTGCCTCCCAAGTGCTGGGATTATAGGCATGCATCATCATACCTAGCTTCACACTTGACTTTTTAAACTACTGGAGATCCAGGCTTAGTTACTCATGCTTGCACAGTGGACTCTTTACCCACAGACCCACCACCCCAGCCCGGAACCTGACATTTTACAACAGTGACTCATTTTCAGGTGTCATTGCCTTGCATCATAGGAGACTAATGACATCTGTTTTGGTTTTTCCCTACTGTGAGTTGCTTTAACAAAACTTTGGGTTTTGTGTAAGGCCAGTGATCCAGAGCATATAAGAGCTATAACTTTTAATTCGTTTTCTGTCCTTTCTCTGTGTTTATGCATATGTATATTCACTTGCTCATGTATGTGTGGATGCATGTGTGGATGCTTGCGTATGGAGCCCGGCAGTCAGCTTTGAGTGTCTGCCTGAGTTCTCCACCTTACTTGTGTTTTTGGGAGACAAGGTTTCTCTTTTACCTGGTACTCACCAGTTCTGCTAGGCTGGCTGCCCAGAATTCCAGAGATTCACCTGGCTCTGCCTCCCCAAATGTGCCACCACACCTGGCATTCTTACTTGGGTTTGGGGGATTGAACCCAGGTCCTTACACACGCGTGGCCAGGAGTGACTCCATCTTTTCTCTACAGGAGGACTATCACAAGCTCCTCACCAAGTATGCGGAGGCTGAGAACACCATTGACCAACTTCGCCTTGGGGCCAAGGTAATGACTGGTTGGAGCTGGCTGAGCTGCGTGGGTAGAGCCAAGAGGCGGGGTGGGGAGGGTGGGGGAGAAAGGTGGCTTGAGGAGGCAGGGTTCTTTGAGAGATGGCCTACCCCAGAGTCTTAGAGAAAAAGGTCACACTGGCTCTTGTATCCTGAGACTGTGTATTGGGGAATCCTAGTCCTTGAATCACCACAAGGCCTCACTCTGACCTTGGCATAACCTATCTATCCCTGGGCTCCCTCTCTCCCTGTTGATGTCTTTGATGGAGCCTGGAGTACTCAGGAATGTCACCAGAAGTTGTCTCCTTCTCTGTGACTTGGCGGAAGGGGGAGTATGACTTCGAGGCTGACTCCTGACCCCATTCTAGCCAGCTGGGTGACTTGAGTCAGGCTGTAGCCCAGACTTTCTGCTCAATCTTTGGTGCCCCATTTTTTCCGGGTTCACACGTTCATCTTTCTCCTTGTGTCTCCCCCAAAACCTCCTCCTCTTATCTAACTGGAGCTGAGCACCCCATGTGGGATAGCCCCGTGTGGTACTGAAGGGATTAGCTCATCCCTAGGCTAGAACCAGGTAGCATCGCCTCCCACCATGACCTGTCTCCAGAGGAGGCTGAGAACCTTCTCTCTCCTGGGGTGAGGCAGGAAGTGAGCCAATCAGCCCCCGTGACTTCCTGCTTTCCTCATACCCTTGTTTGCTCAAACAGGCAGCACAGAGGAGGCAGGACAGCTGAGGGACAGAGATGTCGGCCCTCCCCTGCTCTGGTTGTCCCCCCCAGAAAGAGGACATCCTACCTTCCTGCAGAATGCTTCCCGCTCCAAGGTCCCCCTGTCATGTGCTGACCTCATGCCTTCAGCCACTTCCGGGGACCCAAGGGTGTAGTCAACCAAGGACCCACAGATGTAGTCAACCATAGCACGACGTTGAAAAGGGCCTTCCTATCTCCACGCCTGTGGTCCTGCCAGGTTCAGGCAGGACCCTTCTCATGTGATCTCCTGGACACATCTATTGGGTTACATCTGTGGGACTGAGAGCAGACCTTTTGGAAGACAGTAACCCCCACTGATATCTTTAGGTACCCCAGAGCTCCGAGTGGTAAGAGGGAGTGTCAGGACAGGCCTGGGGAGAGCTGCAGAGAGGGCTCACAGGATAATCTGTAGGAGATGCTGAATGGTTCAGCCACCCTCTGCTGCTCTCTGGAAAGTTATCTCCTTGGCCCAAGAGAAGAGTGAGTTCTGTTTGAGTGATTGTACTGAAAATGGCCCATAATTCCCTCCACCCCAGCCTCACTGCCACACTGGGAGTAGGCACAACTCAGGGTCCCAACCTGCAGGGGAGAACAGGGGGTCAGGGCCCACAGGTGCTTCCGGTTTTTGAGCTCCATGTTCTCTACCAGAATAACTCTGCACAAAGCCCACTTCAAGAAACCTGAATGAGGAGTTCTGGATCCTATGGGGCCTCCTGTCTCTCACACGGATCTTTGAACATGACTTTCTGCTGAGCTCTTTCCACTCTGTCCAGAGCCCAGGACGATGCAGGGGAGGCTAGGCCCACCCAAGAGGGAACCAGGCTGAAATGTACCCTGACGCGTAGGTTACCTCTGTGGTGAGTAACTGGGAACCACAGCCCGATGGAACTGAGGCCTACATTGGCTAAAGAAGTCAGAGTCCAGTCATAGACGCAGGGCTAAGCCACCAGTGTCCTAGAGCAGGTATGAGACCCAAAGGTAGGACATCCCCCTGGATCCGTCTGTTCATTTCCTCAGGTCTGGTATCCCTAGCTCAGGCTCAGCACGGTGGGTGTGTAGGACGAGCCTACAGACAGGCGAGCCATGGTGATAGGAATAGCCGTTGGTGATCCTGTTGACTGCTATCCTAAGTCATTTACGACTGGGCACAGAGAGGTTAAGCCAGGGCTTAGGGTTTGACCCTAAACACTTGGCTGCAGGGCCCAGGACTCACTTACTCTGCCAAAACCAAGTCAACAATGCTTACTGAATCTGCAGCCAAAAAAAGAGAAAAAAACCCTGCCCAGGGAAGGCCCAGCTTAGATCTAGGAGCATCTAGGAACCAGGGTCTCAGGAGCATGGGATAGGGGACCAGGACTAATTAGGAGTCATGGGTGGGCTTTATTCTGTATGCTGACCGCAGACTCTGTGATGATGTCACCACTTGCTGTCCTGCTGCTACTTCCTCCCAGCTCCTGTCTCAGCTTTAGGGGGATGTGAAACAGTTGAGGAGACAGAAAACCACCCTTAAAGGAATTGGGGGATGACATCACCACCTTCCCACTCTGGGTGCAGTGTCTGTGGAAGGCAGCGGAGGCGGCTGTGCTCCTTCCCCTCCCCTCTTGCCCCATTCATAAAGCTCATTACCATTTTAAAGGCTTGGAGACCCTATCTGTGCCCAGAGTACTCATTTGTTTAACCCCATGTTTTCCAAACTCGGTGGTCCACCCTGCACAGAGTCTCGAGGGCTTCTGAGTCTCGCTGCAGGGTCTACTCTGTCCAGAATGGCAGATCATGGCAGGGCCAGGCCCTACAGCTCAGCAGTTGCTAAGTCCCCTCTCTACTCCCTACTTCCTCTGGATGGCCAGGGCCTGTCTCACAGGCCTGGGGCTGTGTTTCCCTCTGTTTTCAGCCTCTGTATCTGGAAGCTGCCAGGTTCCCACTGCTCCTCAGGTGGGGCCTTGGCACAGTGGGCGTGGAACACAAGGGAGCGGGGCCTCTCCTGGGATTTGGGTCACCTCAGGAAGAAAAGGGTGCTGATGGGCAGGCCCCCACAGGCAAAGCTGAGCAGATGGCCCAGAGGATTATGAAAATCCAGCTTTGTTCTCGACTGGGGAGGCTCAGGCTAGAGGAGGGGGAGGCAGTGTCACCAAATTGCACTTGAAACAGCTAGGCCCCAAAGAACAGCTTATGCAAAGGGGCTTCCTGTCTGGAGGCTGTGGAAGCCCCTAAACCAGGCCTATCTTCAGCTGCTTAGTCCTGGACGTGGGGTGGCAGAGAGCAGTCGGGATAGCCCATCTGAGCCCTTTAATGGGTAACAAGGCAATACAGGAGTGTATGTTTTTTACTGGTCCACCTTCATTGTGGCCATATGCACATAAGGATGGGGGGATGTTGAAGATACAGGGATGATGGTGAAGGTTAAGGTAATGGTGAAGATGTTAGTGAAGACTGTGATGGTGCTGATGGGGGCGATGTGGTGATGGTACTATTGGTGATGCGCTGGCGATAACAAGGATGGTGATGGTGGAGATCTTGGTGACTGTATTAGTTACTCTTCTGTTGCTGTGATAAGATTCCATAACCAACCGACTCCCAGAAGGAGGGCGTTATGAGGGTGTATGGCTCAAGGGTCCATCACCATCATGGTGGGGAAGCCCAGCGGGTGGTCATGGCGTCTGGATAGCAAGCTGAGCACCCACATCATGCCCACATCATAAACTACAAGCGGGAAGCAGAGAAGAGCAAACTGAGACTGGCGTGTGGCACTTGAAGCCTCCGTGCTCGCTCACCCCAGGGACACCTTTCCTTCAGCAAGACCACATCTCGTAGTCCTACCCCCTCCGCCCCCCAATGCCACCAGCTGGGACCAAGTATTCCAACCCCAAGGTGATGGGGGACAGTGTCTTTCAGACTGTCACAACACCAGTGCTGAATGTGCAGGTGGCAGCTACCATTTACTAACACTAACTTCATACTTGTGCCATCCCCTCTAGAACTGAGGTATATCATAACAGAGCCTGATTCCAAGCCTGGCCTCTGACTTTGGAGCACACATATTAAGCCAAGCTAACCAGAATGAGTATTTTCAGCTGTGGCTTCCACAACCTCAGTCAGGGCCACCCAGCTCGGCTGTTACGGTGTGAAAGCTGCCATTGATAGCACAGATAAGGACAGACGTGGCTGCAGCCAGTGAACCCCTGGATACGAAAGCAGACCCAGTCTCATCAACTGTATTCCTACCCCTGCTTGCAACCTGGATTCCCTCCTCCTGAGCCCCGCTGTGCTTTCTCATCAGCTGCCTCCCTACAAAACTTCCCATACCATCTTCAGTGTCAGAGCACAACCCCTAGACGTCTATGCACACAACGTCTCCTTCGTTCCTTCAAACGGCCATTTACTGTTTACTATTTACTATTATCAATGTGGTTATTATTGGAACCATTTCATTAAAATGTTAATGATTATTATATATGTGTTAGACACATAGAATACATATTACCAGTAATCCTTTTTGACACCCGTGTAAAATCATAGGCTTTGGGAGCAAGTCTAGGTGCTTGGCTGGTGATCTCTTGTGGCACTTAACTTCTGGGAGTCTAGGACTCGTACTGGCTCCCAGAGACTGAAGTGGCAATCACGGAGACCTTCGCGGCTCTGTGCTAGATCCTCGGCATAGATGTTGTGGTTGTTTAACTTGGGGTTCTTGTGGGGCTCCTAACAGTGGGAGTGAGGCGTCTCTTAACTGTTTTGCCTGCTCTTGGGACCCCTTCTTCTTACTGGATTGCTTCGTCAGCCTTGATGTGAGGGTTTATGCCTAGCATTATTGTAACTTAAGCTGTGTTCCATTGATAGCTCTGTGAGGCCTGCTCTTTCCTTGAAGGGACATGCAGGAGCAGTGGATCTGGGGGAGAGGGGAGCTGGGGGAGGGGAACTGGGAGGAGTGGAGGAATGGAGAGGCTGCTGTCAGGATGTATTGTATGAGAGATGAACAATAACAACAACAACAACAACAACAACAACAACAACAACAACAAAGAAAACCGAGGAAAGTCATCCCGGCCTGCCTCCCTTCCAGGACCTCTGTAAAGACAATAGTGACTTTTAAGTTCTCCCCCCAGTATGAAAGTGGTGCTCATGATTCCCAGGCTAAGAATGGGGCTCCTGTGTGGAGGGTGGATGAAGCCTGAACGACAGCTGCGTTGTGGCCTCTTTGCAGCGATCTTACAATGTCTGACTCTCTCCCTCCCTCCCTGCTTCCCTCTTCCTCAGGTGCATCTGTATTCAGACCCGCCCCAACCCAGTCAGAGCTTCTGCTCTGGGTCAATGCCACAAGGAAGCAAGGTCTTAACCTTCTCTATCCCGCAACCCAGATCAGCAGAGTGGTGGCCTGACCCTGCCCAGGATCCTCAGGCCTCCGAGGCCACGGGTGAGTTGGGGAGGGAGCCAGGGCTCTTAAGCATCCCCCTGCTTATGGAGGACATTGGGTCCACCCTAGGAACCATCCTGGGAGAGCCTTGGCTCAGCCACCTGGCCTCTTGGCTCTGTGGTGTGAGCATTGTTTTCCTTGAGCCCACTGTAAGCCCTAAAATGGACACATATGACCCCAGGTAGTCCTCCTGCGGAGCTGATGAGGAACACCAGCTTTGTAACACCAGCTTCTATAACCCCGAGATAGTTGGGAGACTTGGGGCTCAGAGAGGCAAAGCCATACCAGGCTTGGAAAGGAAAGGGTGAGGATTCGAACCTGCTTTTCCATGAATTAGAGTCCTTACTTATAACTGAGATCCATCCCCAAGGCCTGGCACCATCCCCTCACAGCTTTGATCCAGGGTAGAGCTGTACCTCATTTTCTCTGGTAGAGGAGCAGCGTAGGGGCCAGCCCTCTTCCTGGGCTGATGTGAATGTTAGCCAGGAGGAGTCTGAGGTGCCTCAGGGCTTCAATTTCAGTGGACTGGAGGACTGTCCTCAGCCCCAGGGTTCAGCGGCTGTGTATTCCAGGGTGGCCGTTCACACGAACAGACCTGAGTCCCTCCTCGTCCCCCAGCATGGCCACTCCGGGGCAGCTTCCTCAGAGCCAGAGCATTGCCACAGACCAGCCCTCCACAGGACAGACCCAGGCACTGACCTCTCAGGCCAGCCAGCTCCTGGCCAAGGTAAGTGAACCCCAGCTTTGTCCCACAAGACACCTCATCCCAAAATCATGGGGCCTCTGTATATGTGAGATGCTTATACCAGCCCCAGATGTCTCTGTTCCTCCTCCATGTGGGCTGACAGCCTTTCAGGAACTTGACCATCCATCCCCCTTCCCCTCAGACACCATGGGATTCAGCTTCCTTGTCACCCAGGAGAAGGTTGAAGCTCTCTATTAAGTGGCAACCTGTCTATTGTCACAGCTTCCCCAGTCAGGCTTGGAGGTGTCCTATGGTTGTCCATGGAGAGACCCTCACTCTCTCTGCCCTCTACCCGACATTTTCCTCTTTATGACAGACTGCCCCTTCTTTGTTCGTTCATTACCAAAGCCAATCCTGTTACCTCCTGAGGTTTTGCAAACAGCACTCCAGCTCAGAGTCATCTGCAGGTCTCTGTCTACCTTCATACTTGGCTCTGTTCCAAAGGTGTCTAAAGAGACTTAAGAAGACACAGCACCTTAACCACATTCTGAAAACGGAAGTGGGGGAGCCAAGGCAAAGGGGAAGTCCACAGAGAGAAAAGTAAATTAAGCTAGCTCAAAGCCAGTAAACAAGATCTTCTGTTGGGCCCCGGCCCTCAACAAGAATGACGCCTTGGGCTTTGAGCTTCCGGCTCTCCTTTACAAACACATAAGCACAATTGTTACATTACTTTGTCCAAAAAACCCAATTTCTTTCACCACTCCCAACATTTTTTTGGGGGGGGAAGGGGGCGGGGGGTAAGGGATCTGCTTTACTGAGGTCTAATTAACGTACAACGTCACTCATTTCAAACGTGGGCAGTCCCATCTTTTCCTGTGTCACAGTCCTGCAGACATCAGGGCTCCATCACCAGAATGACACGTCCAAGAAGCAGCCCTTGACCATCTCACCCTTTGGGCCCAGCTAC
>JADRCD010209608.1:0-16015 GCA_019843815.1 Montemys delectorum | reverse complement strand
GCTGGGTATTCACAGCTTTTGGCACTCCGAGGCCTCCGAAGTCATGGTGCTTTGCCACTTGATGAGTCTCAATATTACTCACAGGTCAGACAGATTGACCGTACTGTAGTCAAACCACAAAGGTTACAAGGCTCTATCTCAAAACACAAGTTATATGCTAAAGCTTGAGCCCGCCCTTTCCTAGTGAAATTTTCCCTATGATCTGTGACAAGCCCTCTTAAATGACAGAGGCTATCAGCACTAAAATGTGTACTGTACTAAATATAGCTCTTCATGGTCATAAACATGTGCACTGTGGACAAAGCAAGCTGAGAGCCGCTTGTGTTTGCTCAGGCGGATGACCCTGGTACCTGGAGGCTGAAACAGGGTGATCTCAAGTTTAAACCTAACCTTGTACTAAGGTAAAAGGGATATAAAAAACTCTTGTCTAGAATAAAACAACCTCTCCTGGGTGTGTTTTGTTTTTTTTTTTTTTTTTTTTAATCACCGTGACAAAATATCTGAAGGAAAACATATAAAGGAGGAGGGGTCGATGTGGGCCCGTAGTTTCAGAGAGAACTCAGTCTGCCATGGTGGGGAAGGTCTGGTGGCTGGAGGACCTTTTTCCACAGGCAAAAGTAAACAGTAGCAGTTTTATACAAGGTGACAGAAAGAAAAGCAGGTCCCTGTTCAAGAGTTGGCTTAGTAGGTTAGAGAACTGGCTGCTAATTTAGAGGTCCTGGGTTGGAGTCCTAACACACACACACACACACACACACACACACACACACACACGTATACAACCATATGTAACTATACTTCCAAGGGATCCAATACCCACTCTGACCTGGGCTGAAAAGATACCAATAAAATTAAAAGGCAGGTAAGCAGGTTCTGGATGTAATACTTAAAAACCAGTGGCCATGTCCAACACCCACCAGCATGGCTTCACCTCCTAACTTAGGGGTCTATAACTTCCTAAAACAGTGCCCCAAGTTGGCAACTGTCTTAGTCAGGGTTCCTATTCCTGCACAAACATCATGACCAAGAAGCAAGTTGGGGAGGAAAGGGTTTGTTCAGCTTACTTCCACATGGCTGTTGATCACCAGAGGAAGTCAGGACTGGAACTCAAGCAGGTCAGGAAGCAGGAGCTGATGCAGAGGCCATGGAGGGATGTTCCTTACTGGCTTGCTTCTCCTGGCTTGCTCAGCCTGCTCTCTTATAGAACCCAAGACTTCCAGCCCAGAGATGGCACCACCCACAAGGGGCCCTACCTCCCTTGATCACTAATTGAGAAAATGCCCCACAGCTGGATCTCATGGAGGCACTTCCCCAACTGAAGCTCCCTTCTCTGTGATAACTCCACCCTGTGTCAAGTTGACACACAAAACTAGCCAGTACAGCAGCCAAGTGTTTACACACATGAGCTCTGCAGGCCATTTCAGGATCAAATCATGGCCTGATGGGTAAGGTCATTGATATAGAGAACAGAACAAGTTGTTCCTCAAGCTCAGGCTATAGACGGGGGACATAGCATGGTTAAGTAAAACTAGAATTTGAAATGTGCCATCTTGAGTGAGTTCGTAAAGTCTTGTGCCTTGGTTTCCCAAGCCATAAACTAATAGCTGTGATTATGGTATTATACGGTGACAAACCTGAAGGTTCTGGAAGCTGTCAGCCCATGATGCCCCCCCCCCCCCCCCCCAACATACAGGCAGGTCACAGAACCTTGAAGAGATTAGCATCGGCTGAAAGTGAAAGGGATTCTGGGAAAGTCTCTAACAGGCGCCAGCTTAATTTGGTCGGGAACTTTTAGGCTGGCATTTTCCTGGTGGCGTGGTGTAGCTACCCTCATGGTCTATGAAGTCCATATCAAACAGTGTGCACATACAGACCATTGCCGAGCACACACGACAGTAGCAGGCAAACCGAAGTTACTGAGCAAAGATCACTAATTAGATACTTTCCAAAGACCAAATAAGCGGTCTTGTAAAAATGCCCGCTCGAATGTGACCATGAACTGTGCGAACTGTTAGAGATCACTTGATAGTTTTTCCAAACTCAGCATAGACAAGACCACTTGTCGATTTCCAGCTTCCTCTGTTCCTTCACCCTTGACCAATAAAGATTAATGCAGATAATTCTGCAGTTCCTCGACATTACAACGTCCCAGGAGGAAGAGGTCTGGCTGAGTTTTTTACTTTTTTGTCCCTCCATTTTGTCCCTGTGTCACATTCTTCTCACCCCTATAAAAGGAAGGACATTGCTGTATTCATAATCCCTATGAGCTACAAAACATTTTAAAGTCCCTAATGTAAAAAGAAACGTCTGCTATGGATGCATGTACCTACATTTGTATTTTACAGAGCTCATGATAACTAGATTTCTTTCAAGGCCACACAGCTCTGAGCCTAGCTCTGAACGTGTCCTCAGGTCACCTCTCTGGATAATAGGGTCATCCACTACGCACTAAGTACTAACCCCCCCACCCCACCCAGGACTGATGCTCTACTGCAGACCCACTACCATTCCATCTCCCTTGGACATAGGCTCATATCTAACTGAATTGTTCATCGTAGTCATTACACGAAGCTCCTGTACACACATGTGATCATAAGAGGGGGCCTAGAAATGCACCCCCAACCTCAACTATGCCAAATAAGAGGAGTTACCAGCCACTGTGCCACCAGGAGAATGCCAGGCTAACAGTTTCCTACCTAATTAAACTGACACCTGCTAGAGGCTTCCCCAGAATGCCCTTGTCTCCCAGAGGATGCTAATTTCTTCAAGGTTCTGTGACCTGCCTGTATATTTGGGGGGGATTATGGGCTGACAGCTTCCAGAACCTTCAGGATAGTAACCACAGAGGCATCAGGGCAGAGTTCTGGCCTTTTTCCAGATTTCTCCTTCAGCGGTTAATGAAGCCACCTCAGCATCCATCCTAAAAACACTGTTCTTCATCCACACAGGTTCACCACTTGGGCACAACAATTAGCTGCAGGCAGTGAGCAGGTATCCTGGTTACAGGCCAAAACCCAGCTTCTCCACACCACACCCTCAGGACTTTTAACTCTGGTTCATAGGTCACGGGGCAACTGGGAATCACCAGTGGCCAGCCTTCCACATTATTACGAACAGGAGAAGCTGCACCTGTGAACTCTGAAAACTGCAGAAGGTCTGAGGGCTTGTGGAAGCCTGTTGCTGAAATATGACTATCAGCATTTCAAAGTGTTTCCTGTCTGAGCCTAGTACAAAAAGCCACAGAATCCTCCCTCTAACTGGGTACCAAGCAGGACATGTCCAGATACCATGATTCAGGCTCAGAGCTACCACAGAAGGTCTGACATGGAGATGCACGCTCTTAGCAGAGCAAAGAAAGCAAGCCCAGGAACCCACTTGCTCTGGCCAGATGCGCTTCAAAATAAAGCAAAACAATGTAACTTGTCCTAATGGATCCTCTTCTTCACCTTTTTCTGGCCTCCTCTCTCTTTCCTTATGGCACTCTCCGAAGATACCTCCTGACAGGACGGTAGAGGAAAATTTCAGGTGGCAAAAGTTCATTAGGGACCAAGAGTATTTTTTTACTTGCTTGTAGCAGGCTCTCGTGCACCCCATTTCCCACTTCACTTAAGCCTTCACAGCATCTCTAAGGTTCAGAGAGGTTTAGAGGCTTGACCAAGGTCAGGTTACCAGTGACTGATGGACTAAAGTCAGCGCAGCACGACATTACCTCATAATCCAGGAGAATAATCCATTCTCCCCTTTCATTACAATGCAGTTTGGTACAGAAATTCCAGTTCAATAGACTCCAGGTCTATGGTACAGCACTGTCGGGCAGATCACCACGTAGAGAAAATCTACTGCTCTTCCAAGCTGGCATAAGTTGACCTCAACTTCCCAGCCCTGCCTTCCTCCTATTCCAAGGGTCCTGCCCCCTCTATCTAAATTAACGTCCTCATCATATTCCCCCAACTCAGAACTGCTCTCCTCAGAAGGCATCTAGCCCCTCCCCTAAAGGTTTAGCATGCCCAGGCAAACTGGGGGGGTCAAATATATAAGCTTCTCTGACTGTTGGGTGATGGATGATGTCTTAGTCTGTAAATACCCACAGCATGCTTGAGCTGATCCTCTGCTATGCAAAAGTAACCTCCTGCTCTGGAACACACACAGAGAGGTGACAGAGTTGTCATCCTTGGTAGAAGTTGCAAAACTACTTCCAGAACCTTAATTCCTGGAAAGCATAGTGTGCCTGACCTGGAACAGTGAGCAATACACCTACCCAACAAACTCCAAGAACTTACAAGGAACAATCTTTAAAAAAAAAAAAAAAAAAAAAAAAAGTCTCATCACTGACAGCTGCTATTCTAAGTAGTGAAAACTAAACTAAGCGGCCACCAGTGAAGACAATGCCATCTTTTGGGACGTCATAGACTGACAGAAAGGACCCATCACCTACAAATAAGTGCTTTTCTCTTTGGCTTTTTGAGAATCTAAGTGCATACAAGAACTCAAAGGCATGTGCATGTGTGAAGGGCAGATGTTGACATCAGATGCCTTCCTCAAGTATATTCTGAGGCAGGATCTCTCACTGGACCTGAAGCTCACCCAGTAGGCCAATCTTGCTGGTCCAGGAACCTCTAGGCTCTTCCTCTATCTGCCTCCCAATATTGGGATTATAAGCACACGATGCCATGCTTTCTGTGTGTGAATCCAAACTCAGGTGCCTCATGCTTTACACAGCAAACACTTTCTCCACGGCGCCATCTTCTTGGCCCCTTGAATCACTTGTTAACCTACAAATGTTCTTCGTCTTCTTTGGACTTTATTGAATGAGCTGAACCAAGGGGGGCAGGGGGGATCTTCAATTCATTGAGGACCAAATGGTTGCTAACAATAAGAATCATGTCTGAACACTCTTCTACAGCCTGTGCAAAAGCAGACCTCTTAGAGAAGAAGCAGGACCTCTCCTGCAGGATGGAGACATGGGCACACGCTGTGGCTGCCTTTGGAAATGTCAGCAGGGCACTTCTGTTGGGATACAGGCATGGAGATCTACTCACACACTACAGCTTCTCATTGAACATTCTCCTGGTTAACATTCCAAGTGACTCCGGTACAAGGTTCGTACGGATGGTCACCGGATACAAGAGAAACACCTCCAGTTTCTCCCTTCAGAGAAATCGCACGTGTATCTTCCATAAGGACCCAGAAAAAAAATTCTTTTAATACTACCCCTGCTCAAGCGTTTGGATTTCCATTCTTAATCCTACAACTACAAAGAAGATAGCATATCCAGTTTTAAAAGGAGGCAGGTTTGTTCCCGTTTTAGCTAGTCATGTGAATTTAAATTGAGTCTAGTGTCAACAATGAAAAGATATGAAAGTGCTTTAGATAACTAGACCATTTACAATATTGTGTTCATTACAAAGTCAACACAAATACTATGATCAAGTAAACATACGTGTATGGTTGGCATGGAATTTATAAAAACGCTCCTGTTGTTTATTCATAACACTAACATCTTCATATATATGCCGGGCCTAAAGAGGTTCAGTCCATGAAAATCAATACCTCAGCTGCTAAACTAAATATATGCTTATCACGTGTATGCCTACAAATGTTATACTTTAAAGAACACTTCAGCGAGTGATAAGGTTGAAACAGTAGTGGGACATATTACCCTGATCTCAAACCATTTAGCACATGTGGACTCTTCAAAGGCAAAATGACTGATATTCCTAGCACAACAGAACATGCTGATGCACACAGTAAAGATACAACCTACTGCGTAACTCACAAGTGCAGCCCTACTGCGTAACTCACAAGTGCAGCCCTACTGCGTAACTCACAAGTGCAGCATTAGAATCTATACAACAGGATTACTTTCCAACAAATAATGTTTTCCTGATTTACATTTTCCCAAGGCATAATACAAATATCCAGAGGTATAAATATTGGTTTTGAAAATATTCATACACAGAGAATATATATCAAAAACACACCATTGTAAAGATTTGTGGTATTTCATATTTCTCTCAAAAGGAAGATGAATGTGTGATATGTGGGATGCTACAATTGCATGAGCCTAACACCATATGTCACAATCTAAAAGATTCATGGAGAGGCAAATAAACTACATATGCTTGTACAGTATTTGGAAGTTTTCTTTAAATTACTGAAATTGTAAATTCGATGCTACTGACTTTTATTCAACAAAAATGACTTCTGAGTCTTTTTTTTTTTTTTTTACAAGTCTGGTTATGTGCAAAATCACCATGAAACAATGGCTGTCCCTCTCATTTACACATGGGGTCCCTTTAAGGCATCCATTTGATAGTCTAGCTCATAATAATGTATGCTATGCTACTATACAGAGACACTACAGTCTAACTGGTTACTCAATCATGTATTTTTTTTTTCTGGTGATGAGGAAGGTGTATAGGAGGGAAGGAAATGACTGATCCAAAGTCTGTCACCTCTACTATAAACACAGAACATACTTTCTGCAGCCTTGGTCCTCGATAAAAGGCTGGGCAGACTTTGGCCTCAACTCTTATCAGGATGGGGCCCGCAGAGGACTGAGGGACTCCGACTTAATGATCAAGGAAATGGGAAAGAGTGGAAGACAATATTCAAGCAGGCTGGTATTGTTGCTCTTCCCACGGAAAGATCTACCTTGACTTTAGGGGAATTCTGTTACTGTTGACAGTTTTCAAAGCTGAATTTCCTTAATGAAGTATACTGTTTCAGTCACATTTCATTGTGCACTGGATATAACAATTTCAGGAGGAAACTTGAAAAGCAATGATCTCCAGGCATTAAAACGCAATGGTCAAAGGGTCACAAGAAGAAGTTTTAGAAGATCCATGAATGGCAGTAATAGTAAGTAAAAATATAATATAATTAATAATTAATATAATATAATAAAAAGTGGAAGCAAGCATGTCCAAAAGAACTGCTTCCCAGGATATAGTTCTAGAAAGCGCAGAGAGCCTGAGTGTGAGCTACCCACACGCAATATCTGAGAGGTGTCTGGCTGATACCTCTCCATGTAAAATTACACTATCCTCCCAGGCGCAGCCAGCTTGAAGTTCTCAGAAGGTTGCCAAGGGGCAACCTATACCCAACGCCGCAACCATGTTCTCTAGTAACTGCTCGACCTCTACTCCTGGTCCTGCCAAGGTGGGTCCTCCTGTGCCCATGCTACATCTACTGCCAGGCACAGCTCAGGCCCAGTGGCTCTGTGGCTGCCTGGGCCTGGCCTGTGACATCCTTAGTGCTGATGCGGTTAGCACCTTTGAATGGACTAAACTGTCCCTCCTCTCCACAGTCATCCTCCTCTTCCACCTACTGGCGACTACTGCTTCATTCTCCACCCTGAAGCTCAGAAACCCTATCCTCCCTTAAACCGAGGTCTCCGGGCAAAGATAAAGACTTGGCAGTGAAGGCACTTCTGTTGATCTTATTTTTACACTGTGAACTGTTTATAAAATCCATGCTCCCTTCCTGTCTTCTGTCAGGGAGGACAGGCTCTCTCAGGGGACTGAGGCCTCCCGCAGCAGACCCATTCTCTACACTAAATGATTACACTAAACTTGAGTTCGGTAGAACAGACAGGTCATTCTCTTCCCTGGCCCTCCTGTCCTGACAACGCTGGGTCTACAGACATCCGTTTTGAACAATCTTTCAGAACAAACTATTTTCCTAAGTATGGAGGAGTGGTAGGTATAAAGCCAATGAGCCTAAGCGGTGTCAAATTTTAGCCTAATTTGAAAACTTGTTGACATCTCTCAGAGAACTCTCCCCAGCAGTGGATGGGGATGAATGGAACAGTCTGGACTGACACAAAACTCTATTATGGCTAAGATTGGCAATCTGTGGCAGCAGGGACTCTTTAGGAGCATGTCATGCAGGGACACCTTGGCCTGGAAATCAACTATTTATACACAGGTCTAACTTTGGAACCAAGAATAAGCCAGTTCACTTACCTTCAGTTTTCTTGCTGACAAATTTCAAATTACTTAGCCTAAAAATGGAGATGCCTCTGAAAGAGCTGCAGAGTTAATCATTTGATTAACATTTGCAAAGCTGGAGTCTAAATACTGAGAGACCAGAGGCTGAGTGTGGCTGAGTTCCTGGTAGCTCTCCATGTGCCCTAGCCAGCCTTCACACGCCACTTTCTTAAACACCTTCAGTGATTCAATCAAAAGAACCAACCAAATAGATGATTTTATTTTGAGATCTATGGGTCTGTGGTAGGGTATGACTTTCATGTCCTTACAGCCTCGTGCCACCTCCACCCCAAGAACTTCAATGACTTAATCAGTTTACAAGAAGCCTCTGGAAGAACTCCAGATTCACAGATAAAAAGTTGCCCATTCAACCATTAGCATAAAACTCTTATTCAGTGACAGGTCACCGAAGCAACCTGACTTGTTAGGGATGGTTAGGCATACTGGGGAACCACTGTAGTCTTACACTCTTTCTCCTAAGGATTAAGGAAAATCTGCCTATTTGTCTTTAAAGAAAAGTACAACTATTAATGATGGCAATGGCGGTGATGATGTAAAGGCATTTTATTACCGTGTCCTTGTCAACCTTGGAAGAGTTTCCATTTCACAAAGGTTTCAGATGGAGAGGCTCCCGATGGGGTTGTCTCCTTTGCTCCATCTACAGAAGCAGAGTTTTCCTCCTGTGTTTCTGCAACCCCCACCACAGATCTTTATCTCAAGACTGCTGGACAACCCACATCACATCTGCCACAGGCAACGTCTTCCTCAAAAGCTGAGGCCCAAGCTGGTGGTGGTGCACGTTTTTAATCCCAGCACTTGGGAGGCAGAGGCAGGTGGATTTCTGAGTTCACGGACATGGAGAATCCCTGTCTCAAAAACAACAACAACAACAACAACAACAAAAAAAAGCTGAGGCCCTGGTGCCATTTGGACACAACACATGTCACTTATCCTATGGCCAGTCTACATGACCAGACTTCAAAACAGAGCTTATTTACAGCCACCTGTTGTTCACTTGTTTAATAGGGATTAAAGAAAGTCCATTTTAAAGTTTGCAGGAGCACAGAACATGCTCAACAAATATCTGTTTTGCTTTTCCTTTACAATACAATTCACCCCAGTTACATGAACAACCAACCGCAAAATACCAGGAAACATCTTAAGGCTGCATAAATTACTTATTAAATGGCAGAATTGGGGAAAATCACTATTCTGTGTTAAATAACATCTTGGTGTCTGAGAGTTTCTGAAATAATTTCCCCCAATGCGTGCTTTGCCATCAAGTTATCCCAGATCCAGATTGCCAATACCTCCTCTAAGTTAATACTAACAGCAATGCAGAAGAGCTTTTATTATAAAAAGGACATAAATTAGCCGGAGTTCCGACACTTCGCTGTTCCTAACCTTGTGCTGTATATGCTTCCAGCATAACACTTGCACTTTACAAAAGTCGGACGGAACAGTATTGTTATGAATGGCAGTGGCGAAGATCCTGAGTGTCCCAGGGCCGACCCAAACAATGCCTCAGGCAGGTGGGTGGCATGACTAAGGTGAGCTGCTGTGCCTCCATCATATCCAATGAGGTAAAGCAGCTGTGATCTTTATGAAGCTCCGTCGTCGAGAGGAAGGGCAGTGACTAAGACTGCCCAATTCTTCCAAGTAACCAAACACGTAACAGGCATCCCCAAGAGACAAATGAGTTTTCCTAAAGCAAGATATGCAGCCAATGCCCGAGGCAATGGACAAATCACCATGCTTAAATGGAGAATTGTTAACAACCCTACTAAGTGAAAACCAATCAGTAAGAAAACAACATCAGTGTGGTATCTGCGTTTGGCCAGGCCAGAGCTCCTCCTCACAGCAGCACAACAACGGTCCTTGGGTACTTATCCCCATAGATATGTAACATTACTTTACATCTTCAATCTGGGACTGCCAAGGTGGGACTTAGTGAATATATTTAATCAATTACCTATAGAAATGATAGTGTACTTTGTTAGATCATATAATTTAGAGAAATTATTTTTTAAACAGTTTTCTTATTTCTCACATTAGGTTTGGGGCTATACATGCAAATTTTGCATATGAAAATACTAGGTAGGTTGTTTTGTTTTGTTTACTGAAAGATATATAGTAAGGGAACTTTCTCCTTTTTAGGAGGGTGGATAGGGAGTGTTTCGCCCTAACTATCAGACTATGTCAAGTGAACCCTCAATCCCACTGCTTTCACTGCTCGGGTCAGAGGTCAAGGGCACAGTACCATACTGAGCTAAAACTTAAATAATCTTTAACATGAAGGCACACTTGGGAAGCAGAAGCAGGCTTCAGAGTAAGTTCCAGGCCAGCCAGGGCTGCATATAAGACAAGATCTCCAAGTTGGGTGGAAGAGGGGATGTGGTTTGGGGAGGTGGAGGGAGGAGGGAGGAGGGAGGGAAAGGTCCTCTTATGCTGGGAACAAGCTTGCCAAGAACCAGTTCTGTGAGCATAAATGCATACTGGACATCAGAAAAAGGAAAACTGAACACTTCTGTTAGTGAACTATAAAAGAACCCCAAAGGAGCTGACTGATTCCAAGTATACAATAATTAACACTTCTCTGCACATAAGCTAGAAACAGTATTTTTAGTTCTTACAGATTACATTCCCCAGAATGTTAGCATCGAGTTCTTCACAAAATAGGGGCTCCTTTGTCAAGTTCAGGATATGCTACTCGGTTCAAGTCGTCTTCTATCTTTTTGAGGCTTAAAATATTACCTGGACAGTATAAGCTACAAGAAGGCAACAGGCAAGAGCTGCCCACACCCAAACACCAGATCACAAAATACTTCCTAACACAAGGCTTATGAACAATGGTCCCCATGCAGTTTGGGAAATAAGAACCTAACACTAATTCACGCAAGAAGTTAAAACAGACAAAGTGTTTTTCTCCCCTGACAAGTACGTAGCAACTGAGTGGATCTTCCGTTAGAGGTTGCATGCTTGGACTTTGCCCTTAAACTTCAGTCTTCAAGCTAATCTTAAAAATGAGTTAGTGGCATGGTGGGATGGTTCAGTGGGCAGATCACTGGGAGGGCAGGGCTGATGAGCTGTAGCCAGTCTTCAAGACCCATGTAATAATAGTGGAAGTGAAGAACAAACTCCACAATGTTGTCGTCTACCCCCACAGGGGCACTGTGAGCCACAGGCGCCCACAAACACAATGATAATAACGACAGCAATCAAAGCTTTTGAAATTGTTTAAAAAAAAAAGAATTAGCCTCTTCCCATTCCTACAAGATGGAGATCCCAGGAATTCCTAATTTATAGTGTAAGAAATAAAAGAAACTTTAAAAAGTGTATGATCTAACGAAGTACACTATCATTTCTATAGACAAGAGATTTAAATATATGCACTAAGTCCCACCCTAAACAATGGCAGTCCTAAACTGAAGATATAAAGTAACTTTAAAGAAATGTAAATATCTTTTATCTTACCTTAAAGTACTGGGGTTTTTTTGTTTGTTTGTTTTTAATTCTTAGGGAGATGGTAGTATACACCTTTAATCCCAGCACTTAGGAGGCAGACAGGCAGATCTCTGAGTTCAAGAACAGCCTGGTCTACCAAGAGAGTTCCAAGACAGCCAGAACTATGCAGAAAAACCTTGCCTTGAAAAACAAAAAAAGCACACACACAAAGAAAACAAAATAAAAATTTCCTTATTTAGATAAAAACTCTCCACCCAGGGTTGAAAGAGTTGTTTTCACTGGGTGATATTGTTCTTCCTTTCACACGAAATATGGCTTCCAAGGAAGGAGTCAAGAGTATGGTATCATAAGCTAGGCAGATAAAGGAGAAATTAGAAATGAGGGTTAAGTGAGGAGGGGAGGGAAAAGTAGAGCATGGCACATAGGCATAGCCAGCACTGAAAGCCTTTTGAAAAGTTATATTGAAACCTATTACTGTAGATGCTTCCTAAAATGTATACATATATATTACATATACATATATACATATATTCCATATACATATACATATATACACATATATATTCCATATACATATACACACATATATATTCCATATACATATACATATATATACACATATATATTCCATATACATATACATATATATATGGAATTTAAACGGAGTTGCTATATAGTGAAGGAGACTATACCTCAACTAGACATTTTTATTTTACCAAGTAAAACTCCCAGTTCAAGTACGGATCCCATTTTTGAAGTCATTAGACAAGGTATCTTTTAGACATACATACCCAAATTACAGGCAATTGCCAATGCTGTTGATTATCACAACTCAGTAGTAAGATTCTGTTGCTGAAGACATCGCCTGCTCATTTATGACAAAAAGCAGGAAGAAACCTAGCTGATTCTCCACCTGAAGCATCAGCCCTACTGGTTGGTGCTGAGGAGGAGCTATGCCTGCCACCAGATGAGAAAAGACAACATCCATCTCATCTGGTTATGAACTTTATTGTTGAGGTGAGGCCCTGGTACTGCCTCCTAGCCCCATGTTCTGTGAAATAAGACTCAGACCCAAAATAGATCTGTAAGTACCTTGGCCATAGAGCTAGGCTCACACTCTAACTAGATCAGAAGTAAAAGATAACCCATTTATTTTCATCTACATTTTGCCATGTGGCTGGTTACCTGTGTTCAGGTACCATTTGTCCATCCCTCACATCTTTTTCCAGCTTCTCTCTCTACCTCCTTCTCTCCCAGAATTCCTTCTTCTTCCAATGTCCCACCTCTATGTCCTTCCTAAGTCATAGGCTTTTTAATTGACAGGTAAGGCTTCCATACAATGCACAAGATGATCTCTCTACACTTTATGAGTTCCAATAATGACCCACCTACAAGACACACCCACTGGTGCAATAATGGTATGAATGTTGAGGGAGTAGGCAGAAAGTTTTTAAAACTAGATTGAAGGCCCACTCCACAAGATTGAGCTAATACCTGACAATGTTAAATGGGTCAAGAAACTGAGACTATATAAGCAATGGCACCTACTATTAACAACCTGCTAAATGAACATAGCAAGAAAACAGCTCCTAATGACATATTGCTATTCTCCCTAGGCCAGTGCACTTCTCAACCCTCATCAAAGAGGCCTCTGCCAGTACATAGGATTTAACACATAGACTGACATCTGAACAACATGCTGTTATCACCACTCATCTTCCAGGATCTATGTAGAAGATGGGTGAGGAATGATTGGAAGAGCCAGCGGTAGTGGGTGAATTCAAGGATTCGTACTTTCTAGACACAATAGGGCAGATGCATCTATGAACTCAGAGAGACTTTGAAAGCATGCACAAGATCAGCACAAGTTTAAGCCAGATAAGTTCCCAGCTTGGAGGAGGGGAAATGGGCACAGTGCTCCATCCCTAAATGAGAGGCTCTCCATAATGGAAAGCTACTGGGAGAGGGAAAATCAGTTTTCCCTCAATGAAGGGACACAGGGTATACCAACCATACTCCAGGGCAGGCCCCATGCTCAGGAGTAGATCACCAATACACATCAGACACCTTGGGGGTTTTGTTTGCTTGGTTTTTGTTTTTTATTCTGTTTTGCTTTTGGTTTTCTTTCTTTTAAAAAAAAATTTTTAAGACAAAGACTATGAAGTTTCTGGGGGTGGGGAATCTGGAATAGGTGGGGGAGGGGAAAGAATAAAATTACATATGATCAAAATCTATTATATGAAATTTTCAAAGAATAAATTAAAAATTAAACAATAAGCAAAAGAGATATGGTGGAAAAAGCATAACTTATTAATAGACACAAAAAAGGGAAAAACGTTATAGAGCTGGTGTTTAGGTGTCTCTTGGCTGAGTGCTCACAGTCTCTATTGCTGGCTAGAGATACTCGTGTACCTAAAGCACTGGGAGTTCCTGGGGCACAAGTAACTCAAACACTCTAAGTTTATTCCCCGTAACCTCTTAGATGTTTTCATATGGACTATATGATCTCAAAACTATCTCCTACCACCAAACACTACTCTTTGTCCAACCGTCCCTCAGAGGGAACTTCACTGCACACAAACAAACAAGTGTCCTCGGCAACTTGGCTGCCAGCAAATGGAAGCAGGGACTAATTACATCAAACGGCGTAATTGTTAGCTAACGTTTTATGAGAACTTACTATAGAGTAGCTTCTCTCACCACCATTCCTCCATGCTCTTGAATCTGAGCTGCCCTATGATTTAACTGGCACATACCATACAGCTAAACTCACTTCCGACTGACTCCTAAAGCCCAGGTAGGAGCTTCTACTCTCGATTTCTTAGGACATTCATTGTGAAGAAAGCTAGTAACAGCGCAACATGTAACCTGTAACACGGTCCTGCTCTAAAGAAGCCCGGCCTCGTCGAGCAGAGAACCTACATGAGGCAAAGCACTGCCTCCCAGCCAGCAAGCCAAACGTGTACACGTGAAGTCACGGATAACCTACGTCAGCCAGTTCAGTGAGGTGAGCTCTTTACCCAGAGCTGTGACAAAGCATCTGACAGAGCAACGAGAGTAAGTTGTATTGTGGGTCATGTCAGAGAAAGCGTAGCCGAGCTTGCTACGTGGGAGGGAGCATGCAACTCAAACGGTTGCTCACGTCTCAGTTGATCAGGAAGTAGAGAACAGCAGGCCAGGACTGCGGCCAGCCTGCAGCCCTCCAGCTTTCCTGCTGTAGACCATATCAGAAGGTTTCATAGCGACCGAAAACAGTGCCACTAGCCTGAAACAGAGTGTGCAAACGCCCATGGGGGGACAACATCTCACAAGCAGGTCACATATACAGCATTTTCAGTTTACAGATTTTACTAAAACCCAAATTTGAGATCAACACGCTTTTTTATAGTATACGGTGCCATCCCCAGGCTGCTATCTGCCAGACGGGTTTCTCTGTATAACACGGGGTGGCCTGGAATGTGCTACGCAACTGAAGCTTCCCTCAAACCACATCTAAATATACAACTATCCACCTCCACTACAATACAAAGCAACTCAGAATGCTTTAATTCAAAACAGTTTAGAAAATGTGAATGAACCTGTCCTAGTTTAAGGGTAAAATTATCAATGAAAATGAGCTTAAAAAAAAAAATACTATACACACTTACGTCTACCTTCGCTCAAATCATATTTATTGGCTGACACATGACACCTTTTGACTGTATTATTTGAACAGAGAGACATCAACAGGCACACACGAGTAACCCTAGTGAAGCATTAATTATAAAACACGTTCATCAAGTTACATGTTTCTAGACCACCTAAAAATAGCCTGTTCCTTTCAACTTCCTGTAGCCAACCTGGCTTTTCTCAGCCAAGCTGAACTTCACTCACTCAGTTGAAGTTCTCTGAAAATTCGATACTTTAAAAGAGGTACTCTAAAAAATGTGACTCTAGAATATGTCTGAATTTCATTGCAATCTTGTTTAAAGCAGGAATTCTGGTATTTCTTTTCCTGTAGATCCGTGGTTCTCAACCGGTGGATTATTGTATATCAGATGCCCTGCATAACAGATATTTACATACCATTCATCACAATAGTAAAATAAAAGTTATGAAGAAACAACAAAATGATTTTATGATCGGGGTTACCACAACATAAGGAACTATATTAAAAGGCCACAGCATTAGGAATATTGAGAACCAGTGCTATAGACTCATCATTTTTAGACACTAAGATTTCTATAGATGTTTAATTAACAAAATATATTTTAAAATTTAAATAAGACTTAACTTTTTTGTTTTTCGTTTTTTGTTTTGTTTTGTTCTAGTTTGCTTTGGTTTGGTTTTTCAAGACAACCCTGGCTATCCTGGAACTCACTCTGTAGACCAGGCTAGCCTTGAACTCAGAAATCTGCCTGCCTCTGCCTCCCAAGTGCTGGGATTAAAGGTGTGCACCACCACTGCCCCGGCAAGATATTCTTTTTTAAAAAAATTTGTTTATTTTATTTATATATAAGTACACTGTGACTGTCTTCAGACACAACAGAAGAGGGCATCAGATCCCATTATAGATGGTT
>JADRCD010209603.1:0-20998 GCA_019843815.1 Montemys delectorum | reverse complement strand
CAGAGCCTCTCAGGAGGTAGCTATATTTAGGCTGGCTTGTCCTTCCTTCAGTCTCTGCTCCATAGTTAATCTCTGCAACTCCTTCCTTGGGTATTTGCTTCCCCCTTTTAAGAAAGAATGAAATGTCCACCTTTTGGTCTTCCTTCTTCTTAAGTTTCTTGTGGTTTGTGGGTTGTTCTTCCTGTATTCTGAACTTCTGGGCTAAATAACCACATATCAGAGAGTGCATACCATGTGTGATCTTTTGTGATTGTGTTACCTCACTCAGGATAATACTCTCCAGATCCATCCATTTCCCTAAGAATTTCATAAATTCATTGTTTTTAATAGCTGAGTAGTACTCCATTGTGTAGATGTACCACAGTTTCTGTATCCATTCCTCTGTTGAGGGACATCTGGGTTGTTTCCAGTTTCTGGCTATTATAAATAAGGCTGCTATGAACATGGTGGAGCATGTGTCCTTATTACATGTTGGAGCATCTTCTGAGTATATGCCCAGGAGTGGTATAGCTGGGTCCTCTGGTAGAACTATGTCCAATTTCCGAAGTAACTGCCACACTGATTTCCAGAGTGGATGTACGAGTTTGCAATCCTACCAGCAATGAAGTAGTGTTCGTTTTTCTCCACAACCTCTCCAGCATCTGCTGTCACCTGAGTCTTTTATCCTAGCCAATCTGACTGGTGTGAGGTGGAATCTCAGAGTTGTTTTGATTTGCATTTCCCTGATGACTAAGGATGTTGAGCATTTCTTTAGGTGCTTCTCAGCCATTTGGTGTTCATCAGTAGAGAATTCTTTGTTTAGCTCTATGCCCCATTTTTTAATAGGGTTATTTGGTTCTCTGGAGACTGATTTCTTGAGTTCTTTGTGTACATTGTATATTAGCCCTCTATCAGATATAGGGTTGGTAAAGATCTTTTCCCAATTTGTTGGTTGCCATTTTGTCCTATTGACAGTGTCTTTTGCCTTACAGAAGCTTTGCAACTTTATGAGGTCCCATTTGTCAATTCTTGACCTCAGAGCAGAAGCTATTGGCATTCTCTTCAGGAAATTTTCTCCTGTGCCTATTTGCTCAAGGTTCTTCCCCACTTTATTTTCTATTATTTTCAATGTATCTGGTTTGATGTGGAGGTCCCTGATCCACTTGGACTTGAGCTTTGAACAATGAGAAAGGAATGGATCATTTTGCATTTTTCTATGTGTTAACGCCAGTTGAGCCAGCACCATCTGTTGAAAATGCTAAAATGTAACCTATTGAGTTTTTGTTCTTGTGGTTGTGGTTGTGGTTGTTTCTTTGTTTTGCTATACTTTGCTTTGTTTTGTCTTGTTTTGTTTTGCTGTGATTTATTTAGCTCTGAATTAATTTAGGATTGGGTTACAGGTATAAGCACAGTGTTATTCACAAAGTGTATTGTCTTTTATTAATAAGGAAAATATTATGTTGGGCTAACTTTCTAAATAACCTTTAAAAACTAAGAAAAATAACAATGGTACTGGTAAAATAAAAGAGGTACTAGAGAATAAAAGAGGTATTGCTTCCCAGCATCTTTGGAGGATTTTAAAGTTCTAATGTATGATTTTAATGTATGTGGCCTTGTGTAGCACATTCATAAATGAGTGTATGGAAGCTAAAGGTGGGAATTAGATCCCTGAAACTGAAGTTATTGGCAGTTGTGAGCCATCAAACTGATGGTGGGAACTGAACCTGGGTTCCCCTACAAGAGCAATGACTGCTCGTAACTACTGTGCCATCACATGAGTTGATAGCTCTCAAAATACATAAATCTATTTTCTTACAACAAAGGTCTAAATAGGTGATATTATACAGTTAGAAAATTAAAGCAGATCAGTGTGATAACTGGCTGAAAACCATATACCTAATATTTGGCCAACCTGTAGTGGGTTAGTTCTATCCAGCTTGTATTCTGATGCTAAATATTGACTCTCAAGATCTGGTTGCCCCCAAAGAGAATACTCTCACATACACTAAGTGATGCTGTGTAAACATTGCTCCCCAATTTTACTGGTCAATAAAAGGCTAGATCCTATGATTGGGCAGTAAATGAAAAAAATGGGATTTGAGGATCAGGTGAGGGAGTTGCAAGGAGAGAGAAGTGGAGAAGAAAGGACATAGGGTGGAGGAAGCCACCATGAAAGGAGATGGACCATGAGCATGTGGCCAGGAAAACCAAGTAACAGGGACATTATGCCTGGGAAATGAATTAGAATACCTCCAAAGCTGCCCAATCTAGGCTTAAGGGTTGTAAAAAAAAACTGGATTATGTATCTTTTATACAGTCTAGATAGAATGATTAATTTCATTTATATCAACCCTAGGTTAAAATATAGAACATGAATATTTAGTCTATAAATTAAACCAATTTCTTCAGTATTTGTGATTTTTAGGAAACCAATTATCTAATTTGAAATTGTCTTTTAGTGTCATAGGCTACCTATATTTCAACCTTCTAACACTGAATGAACATTGGTGACTTAAAGATGAATTAAGTTACTTAACTCTAAATTCTCTTTTCTATAAGAAACTATAAGTTTAAAAAAAATCCCATTAAAAATTTCATTCCCCAAAAGTGTTCATATGATAAAGAAAAATATCCATTCAATTTTGATCATAAATGGGTGTTTTAGTGGATGGGAATTACATATAATCATTGATATGCCATGGAAAGGAGAGGTTAGGATAGTCTCAAGGAAGTGCAGCATGACCCCAAACAGAGGTAGTGTCTTTTTATAAGATGGGTGGCACTAATATCCCTATTACCACTGAGCATCATTATCACAGATTAATATGTCCACATGCAGAAGCACATGAGATATTTTAGCCAAAATCAAAATGAATAAAATTTATATTTTTGTTATTACTTTAAAGTCCTGGAAGTACCTCTGGACTCCAGCTCTCTTACTACAGCAAACCATAACCAATTTTCCCAACGTGATTTGTAAGAATGAACAAGAAACGCATAGCAAGCCTTTCTTCTCTGGATTTCAACTTCCAAGTCTTTTGTAGTTTAACTATTTGGCAGAGTCTAAATGAAATACAGAATTCTAGGTCTTTGGGGATCTGAAGAGAAATCCTGAAAATACGAGATCAAAAATCATGCAACGAATGTCTTTTTGTTTGTTTGTTTGTTTGTTTGCATTGAGTTTCTGTAGAGCAGATAGAAACCAAGTACCAGAAAGACAAACATATGTACTCTTTTACACGTGGATATTAGCAGTTAAGTAAAGGATAACCGTGCTACAATCCACAGACCATCAGACTCTAAGTCACAAGGAGGGCTTAGGGGGATGCATGCATCTCCCTGTGAAGAGGAAATAGAGTAGGTTTTGCAGGTAGACTGGGGCAGAAGAGAAAGGGAACAAGAGGGATCAGGTAGAAGGAAGGAAGGTCTGGAGGGAGAAAGTACAGGGAGAGATAATTAGAATTTGGGGGTCATTTGGGGCATGGGAGATGTGGAAAACTACTACTGTGGAAGCTTCCTAAAACCTATGAAGGTGACCCTAAGTGAAGACTCCTGCTAATGGGGAATATGAAGCCTAAGCCATCCAGTTTTGGTATTCAGGCAAAGCTTTCAGTGGTGGAACTCCAGCCATTAAATCTTCAATCTCCAACCTGCCGTACCTGCAAGATGTGCTGGTGCAATAGTGGCTCAGAGCTTGAGGGAGTAGGCAGCCAATGATTTATCTAACTTGAGTATCATGCCTGACACTACCTAGATGCCTAGGAACCAGAAGCTGGATGGCCCAGAAACCTAGGGTAGAACAAAACAAAGAAACAAATATCTGATACAAATAGACTGCAAGGTTTAAAATAATCAAAATTATGTGATACATACCTTATGGCAAAGAAGGAAGCTATAGTAGACAGCAAAGAAGGGTTTTACTTACAACCTTACTCATTTCATTATGCCATCCTCCTACACATAAGACAGATAGGGATGTTTGGTGCAGCTTTTTAAGGCAAGGACTATAAACTGGTATAAATAAAAGTGATTAAAGCTATATATGTCAATTATTTAAGGCTGAGGCATTAAGCTTTATCTACCATATTGAGGAAGATTAAAGAAAGAGAGTACGATTATGGAGATTGAAATTCATTCAGTAAGACAGTGCAGGGTTCCATAATATCAGCGTAAGTCAATTTTGTGATTCTACAACAGAATACCTAAGGAAGCAATAAAGAGAAAGGAGTTCACATATTCCACACCGTTCAGTCTTAAATCTGAGATTGCTTTTCAGGATTATATCTAAGATTGCTGAAGTCATGTGTATGAGTTTTAGATTAGGACAGCATATGGTGATGGTAGCAGCCACTGCCTAAATCACTATTACGCAATCTTCCTAATGCTGTGGCCCTTTAATCCAGTTCCTCAGGTTGTGATGACCCTCAACCATAATAACATCTCATTACTACTCTATATCTGTAACTTTGCTATTGTTGTGAATTATAAGGTAAATATCTAATTTGCAGGATATCTTATATGTGACTTCTGTGAAAGGGTCCTTTGGCCTCCAAATGGAAGGTGTCAACCCACAGCATGTAGTGGTTCTTATTGTGGCAGAGAAGAGAGAAAGGAACCAAACGTGGTTCCCATGATGACATTTTTTAGCATGTTCAAGTGGGCAAAGAGTCTTTTATATTGCTCTAGCTATCAAATATATTAAGCATCTTTGATAACTCATCTGTAGAGGTCAAGTTTTAGCCATGCACATATTGAAGGCAGGAATAAAGACTATTTCAAATTGGCTTTGTTCATCAACCATTAAACAAATTTATTGAAAGCATAGATATATTGAAAGATAGATTTATTGAAATGATACATAGATTGAAAATGTAGATAGAAATCTGATCCTAAATTGTTTCTACACTTACCACAGTTGCACTTCTAAAATATCTTGAAAATATAGAATTGCCTATTGAATTGGATAATGAAATGTTTTGAAAGCCAGATGATTAAGGCAAACAAATAAATCAAACCAACAAACAAACAAGACAGCAACGAACTCCTCAGAATTATATATTTCCTAAAACTTAAGGCACCAGAAACAAAATCCACAACTGCATATCCTTCCTTGGGTCCGGGGAACAATGAAGTAACAACTTTGTGGGAAGAAAATATTTAAGGACCCTGTGCAGTCTCTCCATTAGAAGATGTATTGTGATGTTCCCTCAAAAGGACTATAAAGGAGTAACTGAGTGAATAAAAAAAGAACCCTTGGGAACCAAAATATTGATAAATAAACAAAGAACAATTCTTGGGAAAGGAGCAGGTGACTTTTAAAGTTCTGATTGATTTTCTGATTGAAATATAAGAAACACTGGATGTGACACAAGTCTGAAATTGTAATTAAGGAGGGAAATCTATAACAATCATTTTTGCGAACATGTCTACAAGTGACAGTGGGAAAGATGTTTAAACAAATCATTTTCGGGCTTATTGAAAAGATAATGGAGTGCAGTTATCTTTCAGTATAGGCAACAGTTCACTCTGTCCAGAAAATTATAGGGCAGCAATGCAGAACTCTTGGGCTTCATTAAGAAAAACACAGCACTCCGTGGATGGGAAGTAAGTCAATCCTTGAAACAGAAAAGCCCAGTGAGCCACCCACACCCAGTCTTTTTGTTCTGCTATTCAACATTGTAAAAGTATTGAATTATTTTCTAGTCTCTCTCTCTGTTTGGAAAAAAAAGATAATGTGGTTTTTGACAGGAGTCCAGCTGCTCATGGAGGTTAAGAGTAAGGGGATGAGTGTGCATCCAGATTTAAACCTCATTCACAAAGAACTAGCTCTGTGCAGTCCATTAATTACAGAATGTAAGTGAGGAAGAAGGAGACTCATATTGCGGAGTGTCTGAGCATGCTGCTGCAGCTAAGTGAGTGTTCACTCTCACCAGGAGTCCAACTATGCCAACATCTAAGAACTGCATGGTAAATTCACATGGTACGCTAGCCTCTTACTAACAGGGATACATTTTAGATAAAGGATTTTAAAAAGCTTATAAAATATTTAGAGGCCCAGTGAGATATGATTCCTATTCATTCAAAACAAATGGAGATCAAAGGAATAGGCTTATAAGTTGAACTCAATATTAAAGTCAAAGACATACATCATATGTTGATGTCAAGCTTAAAGTCCAAATACATTTCAAAGTCACATTTAAAGTGTAACTTGTCTTCTGGCTTGATGAGCTACATTTTACCTGACTACTAGTTTCACCATTTCCAAATAGAACTTTAAACCAGAAGAAGAATGGAGTGCTAGTGAAGTCTAACAAAGAAGGTCCCTAGTCACATACTTACAGTGCCCACCAAAGCTCAATTCACAAAGAGACCTAGTAGATGTTTTACAAAACGGTGTTTCTAAGTGTTAGCTGTACATTGTGTACAATTAGCTGGTTGCACTGTCAGTGTGGCTCTGTTTCAATGTTTAGTTAGTAACATTCATTTGCTCTGTTTGTTGGCACTGTAATTCTGTTCATATTTCATGTTCTAACATGGTCTCCCTACCATGAAACAATGGACAGCAAGTATAGACTACAAGTATTCTTTGAAAAATGTTACTCAGTGTTCACACAGATTAGCATCATTATTATGCTGATTTTATACATAATTTTCATATTTAAATTAATAGCAGAATTTCATATTCATTTGATAATAAACTTTGGTTTTGAATCACATATTAGACATAAGTAAATTAGCAAAGAAAATAATTTCTTGAGAAACTGGAAAGATTAAACATTCTGGATATTTTCCTACCAATTTAGAAAGATAAAAGTCATGATAATTCTTAACCTACATCATAATTAGTTGCTCAGATTAACTTCATTATATTAACTTATTTCTTAAACATTCTCATTGTATTTAAGAAAAATTGTGATCATTATTTTTAAAAATCCCTATGAATTTTATATTCCTTTCTTTTAAACTACGAGTAAACTAAGTCATTTCTGCTGATATTCTGTCTCTATGTTTTGTCTTATATCTTATAGTAGAAATAGAATTTCTAAGAAGATTGTTTCAAGAAGCATTGACTAGTTAATGTTAGTATTTTCATTTTTCAATATGAGACCTTTGAGATGGAGGAAATGAGAGGCATTCTGTTCCCTGTCCCCTCTGGAGAACAGCAAGCAATATAGCTGAGAAGCCTTGACACCAGCTTATAATGCAGTTATACCAAAATATTATCATGTATGTAGGGACTTATACAAAGTAAAATGCCAGCTGTAGATTACTTGCTGTTTTGGCTTGAAATTAGATTGTATAAAGTTATTGATATGTTTGGGATATTAGTCTTGACATTTACATGTTTTCTTCCATTCCTCAGATTCTCTGTCTATTTCATTTTTCTTTCATTGGTAGAAGGATTCTAATTTGATATGGTCGTGCTTACCTACTTATATTTCTGGTTTTGTTGCTTTGGGTCTACCATTTCCAAGAAGTTTTTGCTAAGATCACGGACACAATCATTTTTTTTCATTGTGTTGCAGTTTCAGGTTTATATTGAAGTTTTAATCCCCTTTAACTTGATTTTTGTATATGTTTATCTATCCATCTGTTGTCTATCCCTCCATTCATCCATCTCAGTGTTATGGATAGAATTCAGCTGCTAGAAAAGCACTGTGCCACTGAGTACATAGAATCATGTACTATGGCTATGGTAAAAGCTGACTGAGCATCACAACCAGCTTTATGTAAGGCTATGGTATAGTTTATTTTCATTCTTTCCTCTGAGGACTCAGGCTACCCATAATAATGAGTAAACCACTTTTTTCATATTACATTTAAAGGTCACTTTATTCTGTGTGTTTATGTTTGCTTCTGTGTATCTGTTTGTTTTTTTTTTTTTTTTTTGAACTATCTGTTTTCATGTCAGTTTTGTATATCTTGATTATGGCACTATGCTTTTAACATATTTAAAATTGTTGGCATACTGTTGTCAGCTTGTTCTTCCTCCAAACTGCTCCTTTTTCAGTCTTCTGTTCTTCCTTCTACTTCGAGCAGTGTGTTGTTTTACTTCTGTAAAAAATACTTTTTTTTCATTTTTTTAATTTTTTATTTTATATAAAATAATTTATTTTTTATACTCCATATTCCATTGCCTGCCCCTATCTATCCTTTGACTGCTCAACATCACACACTTCCTCCCCATCCCCCTGTCTCCTCGTAGATGCCCCCATCCCTACTCTACCTGAACCTCTAAACTCCCTGGAGCCTCCAATCTTTTGAGGGTTAGGTGCATCATCTCTGAATGAACACAGACCCAGAAATCCTCTACTGTATGTGTGTTGGGGGCCTCATATTAGCTGGCGTATGCTTTCTTCTTGGTTGTCCAGTGTCTAAGAGGTCTAGGGGTTCCAGATTATTTGAGACTGCTGGTCCTCCTACAGGACCAGCTTCTTCTCCTCAGCTTCTTTCAGCCTTCCCTAATTCAAAAACAGGGGTCAGCTGTTTCTGTCCATTGGTTGGGTGCAAATATCTACATTAAATCAGTAGATTGGCTAGTGTAGAGATTTTAATCTTAATTTTTATTATTTTAATCTATTAACACATGACACCATTTTATTTTATTTTTAATGGCCTTAAGTTCTACATTTTAACATAATGAATGAACTACTCTTCTCCAAGTTAATATTATTCTTATTTTAATCTTTCTGAGGGTTTTTGTTAGACTGTTTTTATTAAGTTCTCTTCATCTTGATTCATCAGTAGTGAATTGAAATGCCACTGACTGAGACATTTCTCCAAATGACTGGTAGGTCAAGAGCATTTAACTTTGATTTTTCAAGAAAATTAAAGATAAAGCCAAAGCAGGCTGTTTCCTCATCCTTTTGAAGTAACTATTACAAATAACAAAAGCTAACTAATGTTGACAGGGATGTATTGAATATGGAAATATTTGGAAGTGGGTGTAAATTGATGCAACTACTGTGGTGAACAATATAAAAATAAGTCACATAATTAAAGTTTTTAATTATCATGTAATTTGACAGGTCCAGTTCTCATATATATCAAAGAAATTGAAATAAAAATCTTAAAGAGATATCTGCATTCTTATCTTCATTGCATCCTTATTCAAAATATCCATAACATGGAAACAATTTGCATGTTCATTGATAAATAAATTATTAAGATGTGATATAAAAACACAAATGATGTCTCTGTCTCTATCATTTAGTCCTAAAAACAAGAACCATCCATGACAACATGAACGACGTCAAATGACTATGCTAACTGCATTAAGCCAGATACAGCCTGGCTAAGTTTCAGGATTTAAAGATTAAGATAACTTTATGCACCTTTACATTGTACTCTTATTCCTTAAGGTAGGAAAAAAGTAATCCACTAGCATCAGTCCTTCTACTGAGATACAAAATCATCTTTTCATTTTTAAGTTGGCTACTATATTAGTCAGGGTTTTCAAAAGGAGCAGAATCAAGAGAGTTTAAGAAAAACTCTCTAACTCCTCCATCGGGGACACCATGCTCAGTCCAGTGGTTGGCTGTGAGCATCTGCCTATAGGAAGAACAACAATATCAAGCAAGCAGGCCCCCCTAGAGCTCCCAGGGACTAAACCTCCAACCAAGGAGTACACATGGAGGAACCCATGGCTCAAGCCACTTATGTAGCAGAACATTGCCTTCTTGGGCATCAATGGGAGGAAAGGCCCTTGGTCCTGGGAAGGCTTGATGTTGCAGTGTAGGGGAATGTGAGGACAGAGAGTCAGGACTGGGGGCTGGGGGAACAATCTCATAGAAGCAGGGGAGGGGAGATGGGGGAGGGATTTTATAGGTGGAGGAAGGAACCAGGAAAGGGGATAATATTTGAAATGTAAATAAAGAAAATATGTATTTTTTTTAAAAGAAAAACTCTCCCTGGCATTTCCAGTATTTGGGTTAAAGTCGATTCCAAAAATAGATTATTTAACAACCAAGATTTCCCATCATGTCCACAGTTCTTTTTCTTGTTTCCCATTTTCATAGTTCAGTTTTCACAAAAAGTAATTAACATTTATTGAGAAAATTAGAACTAGATGTACCTGAAGACCCAGCAACACTCTTGGGAATATACCCAAAAGATGCCCCACCATGCCGCAGGGGCACATGCTCCACTATGATCGTAGTTGCCTTGTTTGTGACAGCCAGAATCTGGAAGCAACCCAGATGTCCTATGGCAGAAGAATGGATACAAAAAATGTGGTTCATTTTCACAATGGAATACTATGCAGCTATTAAGAACAAGGACATCCTGAATTTTGCAGGCAAATGCGAGGCACTGGAAAATATCATATTAAGTGAGATAACTCAGAACCAAAAGGACATGCATGGTATGTACTCACTAATAAGTGGATATTGGCCAAAAAAAGAAAATACAGACTACCCAAGATACAGTTGACAGAACTCGAAAAGGTAAACAAGCTGAAGATCCCACGAGAGGATGCCTCAGTTTCACTTGGAAGGGAAAGAAAGCAATTGCAATTGCAAGTGGGGAAGGAGGGAGGGACCTGGGAGGGAAAGTGGACAGAGGGAGAGAAGAGGGGAACCTGATTTGGTATTGGGTGAGGGAAAAGGATTGAAGCCCTGAGGGCCAGCAGAAAGAATGGAAACAGGCAACCTCAGGAGGTAGAAGGTTGGGGAGACCCTCCAGAATGCACCAGAGACCTTCGAGGTGAGAGACTCTCAGGACTCAAAGGGAGGGACCTTAGATGAAATGCCAGACAATAGGGAGAGGAAACTTATAGAGCTCGCCTCCAGCAGAAAGACAGGGCATTGAGTGAGGGATGGGGTTGCTATACCACAGTCAAAACTCTGACCCATAATTGTTCCTGTCTGAAGGAACTGCAGGGATGGAAATGGGGAGGAGCCTGAGGAAAAGGTCAAATTATAGGCCCAAAGTGGGATCCAGCTCAAGAGGAAGCCCCAAGGCTTGGCACTGTTACTGAGGCTATGGAATAATCACAAAAAGGGACCTATCATGACTGTCATCTGAAAGACTCAACAAACAGCTGAAAGAGTCAGATGCAGATATTTGTATCCAATGAATGGACAGAAGCTGCTGATCCATGTGGTTGAATTAGGGAAAAGCTGGTAGAAGCTGAGGAGGAGGGAGGGCCATGCTGTAGAAGGACCAACAGTCTCTCAAAAATCTCTCAGACACTGGATCACCAACCAGGCAGCATTCACTAGCTGATATGAGGCCCCCAATACATATCCAGCAGAGGACTGTTGGGTCTGGATTCAGTCAGAGAAGATACACCTAACCCTCAAGAGACTGGAGGCTCCAGGGAGTATAGAGGTCTAGTGGGATGAGGAGAGGAGGTCGGACATTCTCTTGTAGAGAGGGGATGGGGAGGAGCTTCGGGATATGGAACAATTGAAGGGTGAAGCAGGAGGGGAAAAGAAAGAAGGAAGGAATAAAAAGATATATTCAACATATGAGATGTGTGCTTACTGTCACACCCAGTTTATTAGCATGAAGACTGGAATAGAGTATCCTTAGACAACTTGTATATAGTCACGGCACTGGCGGGAGGAAAGCAAAGTACCAGCCTATAGGTTTCCCACCATATACATATTTTCTGAGTGTGTAGAATCATGCCTTCATACACTTATAATAAGATTTCTTAGCCTTATAGTTTTTGTGATTTTTTTTTTCTCATATGGATGTCTAAGACTGGTTGTATGTCGCGCCCGCCTCGCCAGCAAGGAAGACGCGGCAACAGGATTCTTCTCGATCACACTTTATTGGGAGCGCCCACATTTGCTGAAGTGAGAAAAACCCAGAGCCCAAGCTGGGTGCTGCTTAAATAGCTGAACCGACTACGTGCTCAAACCTGATTGGTGCTTTTGCAAGAACTCAATTAGCATTCTGCTAGGGCGGTTAAAGAGACGTGGCTTAAGGCTGGAGTTTGCACAAGCTGGAACAGGAAGTGGGCGGGATCTTAGAACGGCTCCCCACAGTTGTACATAAGAAATATAGCTGTGTGTTGAAAAGTTTTGAATTAACAAAAGTTAATTTACAAAAAGTTTTGAATTAAAATTCAATCGTTGCATTTCTTTAATTCTTGTAACTGGTATTAAATTATTTTAAACTAATTTGATAGCTGATGTTTTGAATTTTCCTTATTTGTCCATGCTCTGAGTAAGAAGTAATCTTTGCTGCGTTTTAATTTTTAATACAAATTTGAAGAAATGTTTCTCTTCAACTGGGAAGACTCGTTTAGCTACACTATTGGAAGATATTTTGAATGCAGTGACATATTAAAATGTTTTTGCTTTCAGACATAACGCCTTATGAGACCTTCCTCAATTAATTGCACAGATATCTGAATGTCAAAGGAACCTGAAGGGAAAAACTCTAGTTTGATGATCTAATGTTCTTTGTTATAACCATGAATATCATCTTAGGGTAGAATGAGAGAAATCTAGTATATACTACGAATCGTTTCAGAATATTGCTTTATACAGAAGTGACTAAGAAGATAAGAACACCTGTGGTTCTCTGGAGGTATTAAATCACTGTTTAAACATCTTCCCAGGGAAGATATGTGTGACTGTAGGAACCTATTTTCCACGTTTTCAGATTATGAGAAATGCTTCAATTTAGGACACAAATGAAACTATGCATTGTGAAGACTGTAGTAATAGTTAATTCTCACGCTTACTTAGCGAAGTAAATCATCTTTGGGTTATTAGGTAATTCAAAGTTATAGAACAACTTCAATTGCCCATCTTTAAAGCTATCATTCGTAATTTAAAATTATAACGCAGGGCTCAGAAGGAGAAACATATCAGAATTGTTTTTGTTACTGTCTTTGCATTTTTTTCACAGTTTGTGTTTAGTCTTTGGGTTATGTAGTCTGAATAAGATATATGACTGCTACCCAGCAATTTAAATGCAAGTGAATATTTAGAAAGCCACCCCCAACTTCCATTCTTGCATTTTATAGGACTTTTATTATGAAGAGATTAATGGATTTGGTAGATAACTTCTCTGCATCTAATATGATCATGTGTCTTCTGTCCTAAACTCCATTTTTCTGTGTGATGGGTTGAATATATTTATTCCCATCTGTTCACCCAGTTTGTGACTTTGGGATGAAGTGAAGTTAACTGTGCTGGATAATATTTTGATGTGTCCTTAAATTCAGTTTGTAAGTACATTATTGACAATTTTAACATCTATGTTCCTTAGAGACATTGATTGATAATGTCATTTTGTGGTTACTGTTGGATCTTGCATGTCACATGCCTACTGTCAAGGCTCAGAGATTTTGGAAGAAAGCAAGCCCAGAAAGTTGATAAGAGCCTCAGGTAGTGCATAACATACATCCAGGAAACTTTGTTTTCTAGATGAAGCGGGAAGTAACACATAAACTCAGAGCACTTTCAAAATTGTTTAACGACCTCTGGCCAGCTCTAAGCAGAAAACTCCTACCAAAGAGAGAAAAGTAAAAACAAAATCCCACTGCAGGAAGCAGATATGCCAGTGCTTGGTAGATGTTGGGAGAGGGGAATTCAGTTTACTTTAATGGTGTGACATGTTGTATGTTAACCACATACCAGGGCTCAAAGTTGAGTAGAAAGCAATGAGAGGCTAGAGAATGTATTTATGGGAAGACTTGAGGGGTAGGGGTGAATATGTTCAAAAAGCATTGCCTGAAGTTATCAAGGACTTATTAAAAATAATACTCAGAAAGCAAATGTTTCATTGTTGCTATTTGTTTTTAGTAACATAACAAAAAGATCTATGTTCAAATCAGCACCTTTGTTTGATGAAATGAATTATCCTGGACCAACATAAGATTGACGGTGAGGACCTTACACCATCTTCATAGTCACCTTCTCTGCCCAGTTGGTTTTGTTGTTTGTCTTCCAGTTTACATTGGTAAGAGTTTAGAAGCCTTTTCAAAATTAATA
This sequence comes from Montemys delectorum, assembly GCA_019843815.1. Classification (NCBI taxonomy): domain Eukaryota; kingdom Metazoa; phylum Chordata; class Mammalia; order Rodentia; family Muridae; genus Montemys; species Montemys delectorum. The sequence goes on along the minus strand of JADRCD010209603.1, from coordinate 7,064 downwards.
GTATTCAAAAAATCTTGTAGACACACAGATATTAACATCATTCTATAAGTGAAAATTCTCATGTCCATTACCATAAAATCACAGGCCTGCTAGAGATACCTACTGTATTAGCTAGTTTTGTGTGTCAACTTGACACAGGCTGGAGTTATCACAGAGAAGTGAGCTTTAGTTGGGGAAATGCCTCCATGAGATTCAGCTATGGGGCATTTTTTTAATTAGTGATCAAAGGGGTAGTGCCATCCCTGGGATGGAAGTCTTGGGTTTTATAAGAGAGCAGGCTGAGCAAGCCAGGAGAAGCAAGCAAGCCAGCAAGGAACATCTCTCCATAGACTCTGCATTAGCTTTTGTTTCTTGACCTGCTTGAGTTCCAGTCCTGACTTCTTCTGGTGATAAACAGCCATGCGGATGTAAGCTGAATAAACCTTTTCCTCCCCAACTTACTTCTTGGTCATGATGTTTGTGTAGGAATAAAAACCCTAAGACAAATTGGTACCAGAAGTGGGGTATTCCTGTGACAACCTGACCATGTTTTGGGGAGGACTGTGGAAGGACTTTGAAACTTTGAGCTAGAAGAGCCACTGTTAAAAACTCTATAAAATGTCTGTGGGAGCTTGGAAGATCTTGTTGAGAACAGTGCAGAGATGGAGGCCTGGCTTGTAAAATTTCAGAGGGAAGATTAAAGACTCTTATCAGGGCTATGTTGTTTTGATTGTAAAAATTCTGTGGTTCTGGTTAGCTGGGGCTGAATTATAAGCTGTGATTAACAAGATACCAGAACTACTAAAATAAAAACTTTGCATTGCTGGGACTATTGATGTTGGTTAGCTGGAGCTAAAAAATTAGCGGTGATTAAGAAGAGACTAGCATCATTGAGGTGACATCTTCTGGGGAGTGTTTTCTGAGAGCACAAAGAGGTTGTGTTCCAGAGGTAGCCAAGGTTGTACCTTGTGCTGCAGCAGGACTTGGTAATGTGTAAGAGTCACCTAGGTGGTACTGGTTTTGACAGCATGAAGGGGTCATAGAGAGCAGCTGAGGCTCAGCACAGTGAGAGGCCATGGAAGGCCATTGGTGAAGGTGCAGCCTCAGTTTGCAATTCATGGCCCAGGACTGAAGGTGTCATGCAAAGGAATTGAGGCTTGGCACCCTGAAGACAGTCTATGAGAGGCTACTGGTAAAGCCTAGTTACAGCAGTGTTTTGGAAATGCCAGTACCATGAATGACCACCAAGGACAGTAGCAGCAATGGAGTACAGGCATCTGGAGCCCAGAAGACAAGATGTGTGCTACAAAGGGCAGAGCTGGAGAAGTGACCAAAGCCCTTGGAGGAGCCCAGAAGATCGTGAGTTAGATCCCAGACATTGGTTTTGCTTTTGATTGTGACTGTGCCCTAATATTTTTCCCTCTTGAGGGAAGAATGTATTTTAGTGGAGCCCACAGTTAAGAGAATTAAATTTTAAAGATATTGGACATTTTAAATTGATTAAACTTTTAATATGTAAAGACTGTGGGACTTTAGATCTTGGGGATAAATAAGAACATAAGGGTTGAGGCTTAATAGTGATGTGTTTGTGTGTCAAGTTGACAAGGGGTCAATTGTACTAGCTAGTTTTGTGTGTCAACTTGACACAGGCTGGAGTTATCACAGAGAAGTGAGCTTCAGTTGGGGAAATGCCTCCATGAGATCCAGCTGTGGGGCATTTTCTCAATTAGTGATCAAAGGGGTAGTGCCATCCCTGGGCTGGAAGTCTTGGGTTCTATAAGAGAGCAGGCTGAGCAAGCCAGGAGAAGCAAGCAAGCCAGCAAGGAACATCTCTCCATAGCCTCTGCATCAGCTCCTGCTTCTTGACCTGCTTGAGTTCCAGTCCTGACTTCCTCTGGTGATAAACAGCCATGTGGATGTAAGCTGAATAAACCCTTTCCTCCCCAACTTACTTCTTGGTCATGATGTTTGTGCAGGAATAAAAACCCTGACTAAGACACCTACCCAGAGGGATGTGTTAGGAACTAATAATCTGAGAGCCTTTATCCACACTGCTGGTATAAGAAAACCTACATTCATGCATGCACATATTTTCTTTCAAAATTCAGATTCACTCTCTCAACCATTCTTGTATCCAAGAACTCAGTAAATAATTATATCCATTAGTCATTTGTTCTGCAATGGCATACTCTGACCAAAAGCAACTTAAGGGACTTATGGTTCTGAGTATTAGAGTTGATAAAGATGAAGATAGATTGATAGGAAGTGACTGAAGCCAGAAGCTTGATGAACATATTTTAGTCAGTCCTAGAACAAGGTGAGGCAAGGTTCTACAATCTCAGTCTTCCCTTAATGTCATCTTTCTTCCAGTAATGCTCTCAGTATTATTTTCCCCAAATGGCACTGGGGACCAAGGGTTCAAATATCAACCTTTAGGTGACATTCCAACCATCACATTAGGTAGAAGAAAGACTAGGAATAAATTTTGTGTCCTTAAACCTAACAGTTTTATTTACCTGTGATGACATTGTTCCTTAAAGCCTCCTTCTCTATCTCCTCAGGGAATTTCACTCTTGTATCTTTCAATTCCTACTGACCATCCATGCCATGATAGAATTTTCTAAGCCCTAAATCTAATCATGCCATGGCATTGTTTAATGAATAATCTCAGAAATACTAACTCTAAAATAAATGTAGTACAATCTTTACACACCCTAAATTATAAGCCATGTTTTATTGTCATTTTTCTTTGAACTTCCAACATTTGATCTTCCATTGCCTGGAGCTGTTTACTGACCTTCAGATAGGCTGCATTTTTTTCTTTTGTTGAAATACTGTGCTCTGCTTTCCCACCCTTCCGACTGTAGATCCTTCTAGATTTTAAGAAATAGATTTCAGACCTTCAATATCATCTGTAAATTGTTTATATTTTCCCAGTTCTATTCAAAGCCTCCTAAGAACTAAAAATTAATGTTACTGTGTACAGAAGTACTAGTTAAAGGAGTACATATTTATTCTGTTCAGACTACAATATACCTTCTCATCCAGAGTTGCTAAGACTTATAGTCTAGCGTATGTGCTTTCTGTAGCTCATTTTAGATTGTCATTATAACAGCTCTGAAAATTCATAATGCTCCATACATTATCCACTGAACTAATATGATCTATTTTCTACTTGTGTCTGTAATAAAAGTAATGAATGGTTAAAAGTTATGTCCATTTCATACATCTTAATTCCACTTGGAACATGATTAACTTCTACAGCCATATAATATAACTTGTAAACTCCCTTTGTATTTGAGCTTCTAAAATTAGTCCCCTAAACTATTTAGCTCAGCCCACTTGATAATGTCAGTAGAACCAATAGAGATACTCAGAATTTATATGGATTTCCATGTTTAACAATGACCTCACCCAGACACAACCACTTCTGAACAGTAACTTCATGTTTTGAAAATGATTTCTGACAGGCTATGTTTTGAAGATTTGATAATCATTTTACATGAAAACAAAACTTTTCAGAAACAATTTTGATATGTTTTAAATATTTTTATAATGTGTTTATTCTAAAATAGGCAAATGAAAATGAACATGGATTGACTTGAAAATTCCTTCAATGCAGAAAAACTTAAAAATGTGTTATCCTAGATCATGACCGTTGAATCTGTTCGTTGAAAACTGTATTGAATAACATAATGAAATGTAGGCATCATAAAAATTTGGCAACTGTAAAAGGTTTCTGAATATACAATGACTGAACATGAATTAACTCAAACAAAATAAATTTGAATTCCTGGCAGCTCTCCCATTTAACTTCTCTGGAGCCTTGGTCCTCAGCACATATCTGTTCTTTGTACCTCACATGCCTTTATGCCATGTGTACCAATGAAAGATTCCATAAACATCTGGGCACAGATTTCAGACTACTATTTCTTTTCAACAGCAGAACTATTACAGAATATCATCCTTTTTATAATCTTTTATTTATTTATTTATTTATTTACACTGAAGATTTTATCCCTCCCCATTCACCCTCCAACTGTTCCACATCCCATACCTCCTCAACACCCCCTGTCTCCACAAGGATATCCCTACCACCCACCACCATGCAACCAGACCTCTAAATCCCCTGGACCCTCCAGTCTCTGGATGGTTAGGCACATCTTCTCTGACTAAATCTAGACCTGGCAGTAGAGAGCTAATACCCAAAATATGTAAAGAACTCAAGAAGCTAACCACCAAAAAACAAACAACCCAATCAAAAACTGGGGTATAGAACTAAACCAAGAATTTACAATGAGGAATCTCAAATGGCTGAGAAGCACCTAAAGAAATGTCCATTTTTTGAGTTTCTTGTGGTTTGTGGATTGTGCTTTGTGTATTCCGATCTTTTGGGCTAATATCCACTTATGAGAGGATGCATACCATGTGTGTTCTTTTGTGCTTGGTTTACCTCACTCAGGATGATATTCTCCAGATCCATCCATTCCCCAAGAATTTCATAAATTCATAGTTTTTAATAGCTGAGTAGTACTCCATTGAACTACGTAGTACCCTCAGAGCTCCCAGGAGCTAATCGATGAAGCAAAGAGTATACATGGTGGGACTAATGGCTCCAGCAGCATATGTATAGCAAAGGATGGCCTAGTCAGTCATCAATGGGAAGAGAGGCCCTTAGCCCTGTTAAGGTTCTGTGCGCCAGTGTAGGGGAATGCCAGGGCCAGTAAGCAGGAGGGGTTGGGATGGTGAGCAGGGGGAGCAGGGAGGGAATAGGGGTTTGTTTTGTTATTTTATTTTTCTTTTTTTAGGAGAGGAACCTGGGAAAGGAGATATTGTATGACATGTAAATAAAGAAAACATCTAATAAAAAAAAAGAAATGTTCAAAGTCCTTAGTGATCAGAGAAATGCAAATGAAAACCACCCTGAGATTCTACCTTATACCAATCAGAATGGCTAAGATCAAAACCTCAGATGACAACACATGTTGGAGAGAATGTGGAGAAAGAAGAACACTCCTCCAATGATGGTAGGATTGCAAACTGGTACAACCACTTTAGAAAGCAATCTGGAGACTCCTCAGAAAATTGGAACTAGATATACCTGAAGACCCAGCTATACCACTCTTGGGAATACACCCAAAAGATACTCCACCATGCCACAGAGGTACATGTTCTACTATGTTCATAGTGGCCTTGTTTGTGACAGCCAGAAGCTGGAAACAACGCAGATGTCACACAACAGAAGAATGGATACAGAAAATGTGGTTCATTTACACAACGGAATCTACTCAGCTATTAACAATGAGAACATGCTTAGTTTTTGGAAGCAAATGGATGGAACTAGAAAAAAAATATATATTTTATATATATACACATATATATACGTATATATAATGTATGTATATATACATTAATATGTAATATGTATATAATATTATGTAATATATAATATGTATATTATATGTAACATGTAATATATAATATACATATATATATATATATATATATATATGTATAATACCGAAGATATAGTCCACAGAACTCTAAGAGTTCAACAAGCTGAAGGGCCCAAGTGAGGACACCTCAGTTCCACTTGGAATGGAGAAGAGACAATCACAAGGTGGGAGAGAGGGAGGGAGGGACCTCGGAGGGAAAGTGGATAGAGGGAGGGAGGAGAGGAACCTGATCTGGTACTGAGTGAGGGGAAATGGCAGAAGCCCTGAATGGAAATAGGCAACCTCAGGAGGTAGGAGGTTGGACCAGAATGCACCAGAGACCTGGGAGGTGAGAGGCTCTCAGGACTCAAAGGGAGGGACCTTAGATGAAATGCCAGACAGCAGGGAGAGAAAACTTATAGAACATATCTCCAGCAGGAAGATGGCATCAAATGAGCGAGAGGGTTGCCATCCCACAGTCATAACTCTGACCCATATTTGTTCCTGTCTGCAGGAATTACAGGGATGGAAATGGAGCTGATCCTGAGGAAAAGAAGGTCCAGTGACAGGCCCAAAATGGGATCCAGCTTAAGGGGAAGTCCCAAGGCCTGACACTATTACTGAATCTATGGAGCACTCACAAAAAGGGGCCTACCATGACTGTCCTCAGAAAGACTCAACAAGCAGCTGAAAGAGTCAGATAGAGATATTTACACCCAATCAATGGACAAAGGCTGCTAACTCCTGTGGTTGAATTAGGGAAAAGCTGGAAGAAGCTAAGGACAAGGGCGACCAGCAGCCTCATTTAACCTTAGCCCCCCAAGATCTCTCAGACACTGGATTACCAGGCAGCAAAGATTAGCTGATATGAGACCCCCAAACATATACAGAACATCATTCTTAAGACAGTTAGGACCTGATGAGTCTGGTTTTGGTGTTCGTGTATATATATGTACAAGTCTGATCACTCTGAATTAGACCACAAACAAGGCATCTCATTCCTGGGAGAGACTAATAATTCAGAAATATTAAAGAAAATTACAGTACTAAGCACATATACACTAAACTCTCATGTACACAATTTCATAAACAGCAAACTAATGGAAAAAAAGAGACACATTAAGCCAAGACCAATGAAATATAGCAGATGATTTCAGTACCACACATTTTGCCATAGATAGGTCATCTGGACCAAAAATGAACAAAGACCCACACTTTGTCTCCATATTTCCTCCTGTGAGTAATGTGTTCCCCCTTCTAAGAAGGATTGAAATATCCATACTTTGGTCTTCCTTCTCCTTGAGCTTCATGTGGTCTGTGAATTATATCTTGGGTATTCTGAGCTTTTGGGCTAATATCCACTTATCAGTGAGTGCATACCATGTGTGTTCTTTTGTGATTGGGTTATCACACTTAAGCTTATTGACCAGATTGTGTGTATCTGTCTGATGTCTGACTGTCACTGTAGAGCCTATCTGATCTGTTTCTGACTGAACCTGTCCTTTTCCCAGGTCTATCCCAAACACAGGGCTTTGCTCTGTCTGTATTTGTTGGGCAGCACAGAAAATATGACATATAGGAAAGAATGAGGAATTCTTTACTCAGGTTTCTTAGTTTACAAGTGGAAGTTATATCACTGCTCCTATAAAG
>JADRCD010209602.1:16455-28764 GCA_019843815.1 Montemys delectorum | reverse complement strand
GTCACACTTGGAAATTTTACGTGTTTGTATATTTACACGATTGCTCAAATACCTGGGAGGGACTCCAGAACATGAATATCCTCCATGGTGGCAAATTTCCATGATGTAAGTTTTTTTTTTTTTTTTTTTTGATTTTTGGAGAAATAGCCCTATGTTGTTGATATGAACAGCAAGGTAGGTAATGAGGACACAGCCATCTGCTGCATCCACTGTAGGAGGTCTGGAAAGTGGTGACCTTGTCATGGTGACCTTGTCATGGTGACCTTGTAGGGGCGACCCTGTCAGACAGGACAGGGTCCTGGACAGACGGACGCCTTAGCTGCTGTTTGCTGTAGGACTTTTATTTTTAATTATTTATTTTTTATTTCACGTGAGACACATTGGTGTTTTGCCAGCTTGCATGTCCATGTGAGGGTATCAGACTGTCTGGAACTCCAGACAACTGTTGTAAGATTGGTTGTAGATGGTTGCAAGCTGCCATGTGGCTGTCAGGAACTGAACCCAGATCCTCTGGAAGAGCAGCCAGTGGTCTTAACTGCTGAGCCATCTCTCTGACTCTTAACCTGGATCTTCTGGATTCTTCAGAGCACCCTAGACGTTTTTTACAATGGTGTGTTTGCTTTGAAAAAAAAATGGAGGCAGGGGGGGGGAGGAAAGGAGAGATGGCTCACTATTAAGAGCCCTGGTTGCACTTCCTGAATTCCCCGCACCCACATGGCAGCTCACAACAGCCTGTAACTCCAGTTCTAGGGGATCTGACATCACCTTTTGGGCTCCTTGGACATTGTATACATGTGATACTCAGATGAGAATCAAGCAAAACACACACACACACACACACACACAAATTAAATTAAAAATGGAGGGACAAGATAGTAATTTCATTGTAATCCTTCTTTCCATTATATATTTAATGATGCTTCTGATCCCTTGTCACATCAGAAGGACATTTCTGTTCTCCACTTTCCCCATCTCTAAAATGAGAATAATGGAGCCTATCTCATACACTGTTTCTAAGAGTTGAAGGAGAGAGATACTATTTGGCAACTGCTACATGGACAATGATGTAAATGAAAGCTGTCAGCAGTAGTGGGATAGACTCTACTTAACCCAATATCTGAGTATGTACTCTGATATAGTGCCAAAATATATCATTCAGTGTGTGTGTGTGTGTGTGTGTGTGTGTGTGTGTGCCCACATAGTGTGTCCTCTTGTATTGAATTTTCTAGCTATCTCTCCTTGGCAGGTAGAGGCATTTGGCAAGGGATACTACCATTGGCCAGTAGGTGGCAGAAGCTGTCCATCATGGACACTAGTTTGGTTCCAGTCCGTCTTAGAAGGGGAAGATCTTTCCCTAATCTAGCCAGGGCTTTATGGCAATGCTTAATCACATGGCAAGGAACATGCAATAACTACTGGTATTTCTGTAAACACACATGCTAAGAAGCAGCTGCTAGCTAGGGAGGAGGGAACACTCAGCCAGAGGTCTCCTGAGGACAATCTATATAAGGAAAACCCTATGATTTTTTTTTTTTTTTAAATCCATCAGCCAGTCAACCTTCCTCACTCATTGAAAGAAACGTTTAGAATCCAGAAGGACAGTGAAAATACATGTTGTGGATTGTAGTGTGGTTGACGGCTGCCTGTCTCCTCCACTCCCTCCCCTCACAGGTCCAATCCTGGTGTCACGATCACCTGCTGAGAGCGCCTGCAGGATTCGGTGCCTTCTGCACTGTTGCGTGTGTGCTTGCTTCTTCTCTTGTCCTGGCAAGTTGCCGGAGTTAGTCCTTTCTCTAGAGGAAAGTTTATTTGAACTTCATTCTACCATTAATAAAATTGGCACCAGATGGATCTGTAGCTGAAGACACATCTCAGCCAAACAAAAAAGTGGAATCTGCCGCGCACTGGGCAGCGAAGGCTTCAGTGCGTGCGGAAACTTTGCACAAAAAAAATGTAATGGTGGTAAAATACACAATAGTATGAAACTCATCATCTCAGGGTCATTTATTTATAGACAAGGCCCTGCCGTGTACCCCAGGCTGAACTAAAGTTTATAGTCTCTAAAGCCCTGGGATTACAAGCATCTGCCACCAATCCCAGACACCTTCACCACTCAAAGGTACTTAGTTAAGTAGTGCTAAGTACCCTCACATTCAGCATACAGAACTGTAGCCCTGTATCCATTACACTATTTGGTAAGCATCAGAGGTTCCTTCAGCCACCAACAACCACCGTCCTATCTCTATCTCTAGGAACATGACTATTCCAAGCGCCCCATATAAATGGAATCATAGAGTATTGGTCATTTTATGATGGGGCATGTTATGTATTAGGTATTATATATTATGTATTGTATATTCTTGTTTTCTCCCAGATAAATAGTATTCCATTGTATATGTTTATTTTTAAAAATAATTTTTTATTGTTCTATTTATGTGTCTATGTGTACATATGTACATGTGAATGTGTGTGTGTGTTTGTGAGTGTTTATGAGTGTGTGAGTATGTTTATATGTATATGCCCATGGAGGCCACAAAAGGTTGTTGGATCCCCTGGAGCTAGAGCTACAGGTGGCTGTGGGTCTGTGGAATTGAACTTCTCTGCACGAAGAGCAAGCTCTCTCAACTCTGGGCCTCTCTAGCCCCTGAGATGATTAATATTATATGCCACCTTGACTGGGCTAAGGAGGAACCAAATAGTTGGCAGACATCGTATTGGATGTAGTTAGCTTCTGGATGAGATGAGTGTTTGAGTCTGTAACTGAGTGAAGGGGACTTACCTTCAACAGCATGCACTGGAATCACCTTGTCTCCCCAGGGCCCAAATAAAACAGACAGAAGAATGGTCTCTTTCTGAACTGAAGTGTATCTTCTCCTGAGTCTGCACTTCAAGGCTACTTATTCTCAGACCTTTAGACTTGTGGACTCTCCACCCCTACATCCACAGACCTGCATTTCAATGAGCTTCATGGGTCAGGATGGTGGTACCCGGCTGTAATCCTAGCACAGAGGAAGGGAGGCATAAGAGTCTTTGGATTAATCTGAGTTACACACCCAGACCCCAACAGGATCAACATCAACAAAGGAGCGCATGGCCCAATAGCATCTGCAGCTGTAGAATGCAAGGCAGTCTGAGAAACAGAGTCTTCCCTCGAAGCTACAATGTTGATGGAATACAAGGCAGTCTGAGAAATAGAAAGTCTCGCCTCAAAGCTACAACGTTAAGAGTGTGAGGGCTAAATGCAGACCGGGCTCCACCACATACAAGTTGTGCACCTCTGCATGCTCTATTATCTAGTTCAAGTTTCTCTTCAGCACAGCTCTTGTCCTGGTGAGTTAAGCAATAGTGGCACATGGAGGGGGCCAGCAATATAGCGAGGGGTGTAGGAAGAAAGAAGGGAGTTGGAGCCAGCCCCCCTCCACCCGGACAAGGATCCCTGGGGAACCCAAAGACTGCATATATTTATTTCACTGTCTGACCTTCAGCTGCCCTCTTCTGCTTTCACATAGACTCATCAGTTTGATCGAAAAAGCTTAACACTTTCTGTGGCTTTCGAAATTGGGCATGTGGGGCAGTATTTAGCAGGGACTGAGGGTCCTGGCTGGGATCCAGGGCAACTGTTTAGGGACTACAGGCTGCAACCTTTAATTTGGGGGCCACTGTGGTATTGTTGGTATTATTCAGGGGTTTGGCTTCAAGAGACTCAGTGCTGGTGTCTGTGTTATTTCACAGAAATTGGTGCCGACTGTTGGCACGTTCTGTGGTGGTGTTGGTCCCCCTGTTTGCTAACACCTTTCCAGTGAGCTGGGTGGTGGGAAGAGCCTGTGGTCAGTTTGCTGACTTATACCTCTCAGCTGTGGTGCCTCTCAACGCTTGCTTAAAAATTTTCCCAGGCTCCGTGCATGTGCGACATCTGGAAAAATAACAAACCAACCTCCAGTGTTTGTCCTCTAAGTAAGTAGAAATGTCATGGCTTGTTTTCTAATGAGGAAGAGAAAGAGAGACTTTTGGCATATCTTACAGGTGTACCATGTCTCCATTGCTCAGTGTTTATGCTTGTCATACCTCATCCCTCAGCGTCCAGGAGAAAGCAGAGTGGAACGCTGTCTGTATATACCCTCTGCTTATCTTCCTGGTGACCCTAGCTCACCTCTGGACTTACAAATACCTAATATGAAGCAAAACGCTATGTACATGTTTGTCAAGGTGCTAACTGTAGGTTAGTGGTACAGTTTACTGTGGCATCATTTATTTTTATTGATTTTTCTCCTATAATGTTTTCCAGCAGGTTGAATCTGAGGATGTAAAAGCTGCAGATATGGAGGCTCCCTCCTCCTTTGGAGGACTCTTTCCCCTGTTGTCTATTATGCCCTGAGGAAGATGCTCACAGCTTGTCAGTTTCTCTGCCTTGGGACAGTTCATACATTGCTGTGGGTTTCCAAAGATCACTTAATAGATACACTATGAATTTTAGTTGTCGTATATGTGTGTTGTCATGCAGCCACCAGTGACAAGTGAGACACACAGCACGCCACCACTCCACTCAAGGTCCCTGATCATTTCTGCAATTCTACTCTTATCCTTGGGACCAACAGTGAGGAACCTGTTCTCCATCACTATGGTTCTGCCTTTTATAGAATTTCATATAAATGATACCAATCAGCACATCATCTTTCCTGCCTGGTTTCTTTTACTTGCTGTTCTACCTTTGAGACTTGGTTATGTCCTCATCAGTTAGTAGTGGATCCCTGTTGACAGCTGTCTTAGTTGGGGTTTCCATTTCTGTGAGGAGATACCATGACCATGGCAATTCTTTAAAGGACAACATTTAACTGGGGCTGACTTATAGGTTCAGAGGTTCAATCCATTATCATCAAGGCAGGAGCATGGCAGCATTCAGGCAGGCATGGTGCAGGCAGAGCTGAGAGTTCTACATCTTGATCTTATTGCATCCAGGAGAAGACTGGCCTCCAGGTAGCTAGGAGGAGGGTCTCAAAGTCCACCCCCAAAGTGACACACTTTCTCTAAGAAAAACATACCTACTTCTAATAGTGCCTCTCTCTGGGTCAAGCATATTCAAACCACCACAATGGCCACTGCCACAATCTAACTTTCCCTTCACAAGTTGGATATTTGATGTGTTTGCAGCATGGGGCAATTATGAATCAAGATACTATATGTATTTATATATGTGTATGTATATTGTATCAAAATGGACATCACTAACCCAGAATGAGGCATCAGCTATCCTGAAACCCATAGTGATCTACCTGTCTGGTGGTGTTTAAAGACTGTGCTGCCTGGCTGTGTGTGTTCACGTGGCCCAAACTAGAGTTATCTGAAAGGAGGGAACTTCATTGAGAAAATGTCTCCATAAGATCCAGATGGAAGGAATTTTTCTTATTAGTAATTGATGGACGACCCAGCCCATGGTGGGTGGTTCCACCCTTAGGCTGGTGGTCCTAGATTCTGTAAGAAAGCAGGCTGAGCAAGCCATGGGAAGCAAGCCAGTAAGCAGCATCCCTCCATGGCCTGTGCGTCAGTTCCTGCCTCGAGGTTCCTGCCCTGCTTGAGTTCCTGTCCTGACTTCCTCCAAAGATCAACAGCAATTTGGAAGTATTTGCTGAATAAACCCTTTTCTTCCCCAACTTGCTGTTTAGTCATAGTGTTTTTGTCAAACTGGTAGTAACCCTAACTAAGACAGAGGTATCTTATAGGATCACATAAGCAATTAAGTTACTTGGCCTTAGGGGAAAAGATGGCAACATGTCAATGGATGAGGTGATCCTTGTTTTGAACTCTAGGCTCTGTAAAGGCTTACTGAGGAAGACACACCCATCCTGTTACAATGTGTGTTCATGAGTCACGTCTCTTTGGGTCCTCAGTTTTATGTCCATGCCTCTAATGGCAGTTTCAAGTTCCTCCCAGTTTGAGATAAAGCCTAAAGGTCAGTAGGGCAAATATCTGTGGGGAGTGATTAATGGCAGAGACATTTACAGCATCCTGAGCTGCTTAGTTCCCGACCTTTATCTCATGTGCTCCAAGGAAAGACTTGGTCAAGTTTAAATACAAGATGAAAGTTGGGGAGCCAGGAAGGTCCCTGCTGAATACATGGAATGGGGCTCAATAGTACTGTATCTCACACCTGCTAAAAACTGACACCCAATTAAAAGAAAAGTATTGGAAGAAAAATAGTTGTTGACATGGCCTTGGACTGAAACTTCTTGCAGGGTTTGTAGCGTCCACACATCCTTTGGACACACTGGGTTTGGGCAGCTCCTGAATCACTCTGTCATACCTGCGGAGACAGTGATTCATTTGTCTATGTACTATTTAAAGTACAACGTGGTTGCTTCTCCTAAAATCCCTTGGCTTCCTCCCTGGGAAATCACTTTAAGCTTGCAAACCTCACGACAGGAGTAGACTCCTGGCCCCCACTGTAGCCCTGGGTCATGTGATTTGTGGGATCAAAGGATGTGGTTTACTCATCCCTGGGCAGGGTCAAGGGTCACGTTCAGGTGAGGTTTACTCCGCCGTCTAAGCCTGGATGGCAAGTGTTTTCATGTTTTTCATTCAAAGAAATGACTAGACACGAGAAAACATCCTATTGTAAGTTCTAGTTCATACCTCACCTTTAAAAATATCTGAGCATCCTGTCTTGGAGAACACTTTGAGGATCCCTGATACCCATTCAACTAGCAGCACATAACCCCCAAACTTCAGGTGCTTGGTCTCCCTTGGGGTCAGGTGTGTGTGTGTGTGTGTATACATGCCTGTGTGCAAGGCCAGATATCAGGTATTTTCCTCCTATCTCTTTCCACATTACTTTTTGAGGCACGACCTCCCATTGACCTTGGAACACATCAGTTTGGCTGAGAGTGGCCAACTAATTAGCTCTAGAGATCCACCTGTCTGCCAGATATAGGATTGCAGATGTGGCTGCACCTGACTTTTACATGTACATAAGGCAGACAAACTCAGGCCCCCCCATACATGCATAGCAGGCATGTTAGCAACTGAGTCATCTCTTCAGCTCCTCCCTTTGGGTCATCTTCTCTGGTTATCCTCCATTGCTCTTAGCAACCAGCAGGGGACAGGGCCCTGGATAACTAACAATGAAGCTTAGCCTCTGTTAAATTTCAGTTTTGGACAACATCTTTCAAAGATAGCAGTGTACAGTATGACCTAATTTGCCCCACACCCCGCAGTCCCGGAGTTAATTCCAGAGTGTGAAGCAACATGCAGTACAAAACCAGGTTGCCCAATAAAGGATATGTTGGGAAACAGCATTATTTTTCTGATTTAAAGTAAGTAGGTCTGGAGGGAGCTGGAAAACAGTGGGATTTAGTTATAAAATGGCTATAGCTGGGCAGTGATGGCACACGCCTTTAATCCCAGCACTTGGGAAGCAGAGGCAGGTGGATTTCTGAGTTTGAGGCCAGCCTGGTCTACAGAGAGAGTTCCAGGACAGCCAGGGCTACACAGAGAAAACTCTGTCTCGAAAAAAAAAAAAAAAGAAACAAAACAAAACAAACAAAAAAAGGGTTCTAATTGTGGGAGAGGCTTTTTATTTCAATTTTGAAACAATGAACAGCATGGGCCACTTTGAAGCAATTTACAGTTAGAGGAAGATCCTTCTGAGGAGAGCTTCTCTGTGCTCATGGGTGCTATGAGACAGGGCCTTGGGTGAGTCTCACTTCCCTTCAAACCCATGGAGCAGGAGGTTTTTAACAGAAGGGCACAGAGCCATGTTTCCCTCTTGTGAGAAGCAGCAGGAACATTGGATACCCACAGGCCCCATGCTGGCCTCCCTGCTGGCAGAGTTGCCTGGAATGTCCTGCAAATATAAAGCTCTCTGGGAACTTTGGCCACTCAGGGGCACCCAGATGGGTGGCCCTCCCTTCTACTCACACAACTCAGTGTCAACATTGTCAACTAGAGAGCAACTGTGTCCTGGGTAGTGGGCCAAACAGGAGGGAAACTGGGACTCGGGTGCAGTCTGATCCCCGGTTAGAGGACACCAGGTGATAGGTGCCTACTTGCCTTAGAGCCTAGAACAGAAGCCTGGTCTGGCCAAGGTGGAGCTAGCGTGGTGGGTTCTGTGGTTCAACAGGACACATGCTTATGGTGCAGATGAGGCTAGGCTGGCCTAGAATTGCATAGTAAGCATGAGTCAACAGAATGGAGGAGTAGGGTGTGTGTCATGAGATGTCCTCCTTCCCAAGCAGAGCCATGCGAAGGCTGGGATGGGCCCAGTTGGGGGGCTTCTGTAAAGCCTGCTTCCTCCTCCCCATTCCATTCCTCTCCCCTTTTCTTCCCCACTCCTCCTTCAAGATATGGTTTCCCTGTGAAGCTCATACTAGCCTAGCCTTATACTTCCAGTTCTCCTAAGAGTTGGGGTGATAGGGCTGTACCGCCATGGCCACCTTTGCTTTTGCGGTTGCTTACTATTACTTTGATTGCCTGTCTCTCTGTTCTTATGTAAGAGCAAAGAACTGTGTCTTGCTTATTTTTCTGATTATCGGTGGGAACGACAGTCCAGGCTGGTACTTAGAAACTTTTGAGACTCTGTCGAATAAGCCAAGCAAGGCATTGGTGTGGGGCTCTCAAGGTCCTGGTGTAGGAAGACGCCAGATGCTACTGTGCAGTTTAGCGTGGCAAGACAAAGGCTGGATTAGAAGAGCGCTCTTGGGCTGTCAAGGCAGAACAAAATGGGGATGGCTGTCTCCGGTTTGAACTTTCCTGGAGAGGATCACTTCCTGGGTCATGCTTTGGATGGCTCTGTAAAGGCTGGACTCGGAATGTAAGATCCAATGTAACCACAAGCTTTCAGAAGCCTCCCAGGGCCTGGTCTAGCTCAGCTAGGCCTTTGTGCTAGATCCCCGGGCTGTCACCTACTCCTCTGTAGCTGTGACCCAGGTGGCTAAGCATGAGGTTACAGACTGGCTGGCCTTTACAGACAAAGTTAAACTTTCTCTTTAAACTAAGTGAGAAGACCCAGGTAAAGCTGGATACTGACTGGTGGGTAGAACATAAAGAACTAACTGCCAGGCTGTGTCTGGGTGTTGGTTAGCTTTTGTTCTCAGTTACTAAATGAATATTGTTTAATTTAGTAGCTTAATATTATACTTTGTTTTGTCAATTTAAAAGAACTGTCCTGCTTTTTAGGAAATATAAAAATAGTTTATTCTGAGTCAAATATGAATGACCTTGTCCCAGGACATGTAATTCAAGTTTTTCTGAGTGACATATTACACACAGTGCACCACGCCCCACCCCACCCCCAAAAGTCATGAGCCAAAAGACTGACCAATTACAGACTTTTAGGTAGACGAACTACAGTAGAGCAGGAGGTGGGGGAAGAATCTCTTCTAAAAGTCTCAAAGTCTTAGAGTGTTCTTAGCCTTAGGGCTGGGGGAGGGCAGAGTCCTGCTAAGCTCAGAGATACATTCTGAGGTGTTCACCTGTTAGTCATGAGCATGTTAGGTCAGATCCAAAGTTAATTGGCCTAAGATAGCCCAAGGTAATACCAGCTAGCAACCTACATTTCACTTTTCTCAGTCTTGATGTTCTCCGTCAGCCAAGGTCAAGCTGTCTGCAGGACATATATACACTGATGCTTGAGCCAGTGCCAAAGATGCTTTGTTACTAAACTCTGCCCCCAGCTTTAAGAATTCTTGCTCTAGATGCAGCTGCTCCGGGAAGCTTCAGCTCTGTTTCCATTGTGTAGTTGTTTTTTTCATTGTGTTTTTTTTTTTTTTTGTCTTTATAGAGGCTTGGAGTTGAATTATCTGCTAATCTGTGCTTTGGTTACTGGCTTTTTTGGTCATGAAGTTATAACTGGCTAGAAGTTACTCAAGTTGTTAGCAAGGAGCCTAGGGCATGCTCAAAAAGAGGCTGAGAGTTGGCAATAAGGGAAATGTACTATTGGAGGAAGCCATTGGAGCCATGGATTGAGTGTTGCCCAGGGGCTCCACGCAGGGACTCTTTAAATCTCCAAGCACACAATCATTGTTTCATATTCTGTGTGCTAGTAATTAGGATGCCGATCTACCTGAAGTTGGACACACTTTTTTTTGTCAAATAAAAAATGCACAGAATTTACAACTACTTTGCTATTTTGAATCAGTTAAATTTGTTTTTGACAACTTCTTGCAAGTTTGCAGTGCATGCTTACCCTCTCACTGCTACCCCTCTACCACACCTGTCTATTGCCCCCAACACCAAATCTCTTTCTCACGTCTTGTGGTTTCTTTTGTTGTGTGACTCACTCAGGACAACCAAGGCCTTCTGTGTGACCTTGACCTTGGAGCCTGGTGGAGATATCATAACTCCAGACCGTGATTCTTCCTCTTCCACAGTCTATCAGTGGCCAATAGTTCAGACATAAAGGGTAGCACTCAGGGAACCCAATTCTCTGCTATGATTGATAGGGCAAGGGAAATCATTTCTTTCTGGTTGAAAAAAAATTGCCCAATCCTCATGGGTTTACTGCGGTATGGAACATGAACCAGTTTTTGTATGCATCGTAGCAAACTTAACTAGTTCTTCTCCCAAATGAACCCCCAAGGCTCCCAGAATCCTTCTGGTGTGCTTTCATTTGCTAACTGTGCTTAGCACAGGTACAGGAGTCGGAGAGTCAAGTCTCTAATGTTCTGAAAATGATGCCTTGACAGAAGAGGTTAAAAGGTCTTCCAAACTTATAGAAGATTGTCAAGTGATATAGACTATAGGCCAAAGACACAGTATGAATGTTTTGATTTTTAAGTTGCATCTCTCATGGAAAATTGTACCAGTGGTGGACATGAGAGTGACAGTCCTCTTGTCACTTCAGGTTTGACCAGCCACTTTTGCCCTGCCCATTCACTTCATGCTTTCTCTTCATAAATTATTGACCTTACAACCTTACCAGGACCCAGACCTTACAAATGGGCCTAGGAAGAAGTAAGTTCTGACCCACTTTCTATCCATGTGTGCTCTGCTGAGCTTCATTCACTCCCACCTTTGTCTGGGGGGTTCTAAGCTGACCCCTGGTGCTTGTGAGGGAGTAGGGGGACAGGGTGGTCAGCATTCTAGTCAGCAGAGCTGCTGTGTGGTTCGAGCCATAGCCTGCTTTCATCGGCTTCTCTGTTCCCCCTTTCTTCTCTCATTGTCTCTCAAGCCATTTCAGTTCTGCCCAGCCCAGCTCCAGGGCAATGCTGATCTGAAAATGTAGAAGGAAAAAATCCCAGATAGGAGCAGTTCATAAGTCTCTGATATCTTTAAATTTTTTATTTGTGTGTTGCCTGCTTGTCTGTGTTCAGTGCCAGCAGAGGCACTGGAACTGGAGTTCCAGGCAGTTGCTAACCACCATATAGACACTGGGAACCAAACCTGGGTCTTCTATAAGAGCAGCCAGAGCTCCTAACTGCTGAGCCATCTCTCCAGCCTAAGTTTTAAATAACTTTTAAGTTGTAATACTGCTAACAGTTTGAGTGTATTCTAGATTGCTAATCTCTTATGGCGCCTAATTTACAAATTAAAGTTCCTCAATGGCGTGTGTGTACGTATTCACATATATACACATATGCATATAGACACATACATGCATACACACACATACACACACAGATGTGTAATAAATGCACCCTGGTTAGTTGTTTAGTGAGGCTAGAAATATTTACTGTATGGAGATTCAGTACCAGGGACTTCCCCAGCCTCTCCTGGGTTCTCGCCTGTGTGTTTCCACTTCTCTACACACTACCTACACGGAAGTCGAAGGTAATTTCTTATTTCTGAGAAACTCAGCTTTTTCCGTAGAGCTGAGCTTGTTTCCCTCAGCTGACCTCCCAGAAATGCGGAGGAAAAGGAGAGAAAGATTCAGGGATAAGCATCATCCAGGCATTGGACATTGGATAAGAGAGGACTGGCTGCCTTCCCACACCATGCTAGAGTGAATGACTGGGTTGCACCATTTTTCTGGATGGAGAAATCCACAGGTGCTTCATGCAGTGCTCACGTGACTCGGATCAACCTTGTACTTTGAACGAATGTGTCTGGAGAAAGGGAGGTGACTCAGCATTCCAGAACTTGCTTTCTCTTTAGTTTCTCAGGTCAAAAACTGAGAAAACCTTCTGTTCTAAGGAACTTCAGTTTTTGAATAATATTTTAAAAATAAAAGATAATTACATCATTCCTCTCCCCTCTCTTCCCTCCCCCAACCTCCTCTCCCATTTTTTCTGTCTTTTCCCTTTCAAGTTCATGGCCTCTTTATTATTGTTATACACAGACACACAGACACAGACACACACACAGACACACACACACACA
>JADRCD010209602.1:0-15479 GCA_019843815.1 Montemys delectorum | reverse complement strand
GATTGTGGAGGAGGAAGGGGATGAAGGACTGTGGAGGAGGAAGGGGATGAAGGACTGTGGAGGAGGAAGAGTCTTCTAGGCAAAAAGATCTTGGGTGGACTTAGGGCAGAGTCTCTCACAGAACTAAGGACAAAGTGAGATGTAAAGCCAAGGGCTTTGTATTTGAAAGGGTCCATGTAGAAACTCATGGGTGAAGGCCCTTGCTCCCTCCAGCCACAGAACCCAGACTCACTCGCTCATGTAATAATATCTCTGTGGAATACACAAAGCTGAGCTTTCTCTGCAAAGGATGGCTAGGGAGGTAGAGGACAGCATCTGCCTTTAACCCTGCCCTAAAGGAAGCCCAGGAGAACATGGCTGGAAAGGGCCAGTGCATGATCTAAAGTACTGGATCACCCTGAAGGAGACTCAGCCCTGAGAAGTACCCCCACCCTCAGGCCCCTGTAGATCCCCAAGGTCTAGGTGACACAGTGCAAGTGTCTAGCAGTTAGAAGCCATCAGCACGAATGGGTTGTTTGCTGTTGAAAGAAAAAAAAAAAAAGGTGTTTGTCAGATGATCTTCATGGTAAGATCATAGAACACATACAGTGGAATGGTGTGTATGGCAGATTTTTATTATAAATGCACAAACATATAGACTTCTAGAAGGTTGAAATGGAGGTTGAGATTAAAGTGATACACTAACACTTTTACACGTGGTTTGTGTCCCCCCACCCCCACCCCTACAACATTTCCAGGATTTCTAGAATCCTGATAGTTAATGCATACATGTGCTTTCTCACTTTTTGGACTGTCTTACCAACAAACCCCTCCCCCATCCAAATACTTGTGCTGGTCTGACTCGCTCTCCCAATTTCCCATTCTCTCTGCTGCTTCCCCATGATTCCTGCCATGACAATTTGGTTTCTTTTATTATCATGGGCTTTGTTGGTATCATTTATTCTCCAGTTAGTTTTCTGTTTGAAAGATAGAAAAACTTATACCTAACAAGTGTGCATTCTTTTAAGTGAGGCATAAAGTGACAATTCTGTGCACCCGAGCAGGTGTGTGATATTTAAACTTCTTTGGCAACTTGACTGGATTTAGAATCACTTAAGAGACACACTTCCATGCTCCCTGCTGCTCCCTGTCCCAGAGACAGCTGCATCTTCTCATTCAGTGACAGCCTCATCCCTTAGACATGATGGTGAATGTTGGAATGAATGGATTTGGGAGCTGGGCACCTGGTCACCCAGGGCTGTCAGCTCACCTGGCAGAGTGCAGGTTATTGCCATCAATGACCTCTTTATTGACCTCAACTATGTGGTGTACATGTTCCAGCATGGCTCTACTCATGGTAAGTTCAACAGCACTGTCAAGGCTGAGAATGGGAAGCTTGTCATCAATGGGAAGCCTGTTACCATCTCCTAGAAGTGAGATCCTGCTAGCATCACATGGGGTGATGCTGGTGCTGAGTGTGTTTCAGAGTCTACTGTTGTCTTCACCACTCCACTATGGAGAAGGCTGAGTGGGGCCAAAAGGGTCATCATCTCTGCCCTTTCTACCGATGCTCCATGTTTGTGATGGGTGTGAGCCACGAGAAGTATGACAACTTGCTCAAGATTGTCAGCAATGCTTCCTGCACTGCCAACTGCTTAGCAACCCCTCTGCCCCCACCAATGCCATCCATGACAACCTTGGCATTGTGAAAGGACTCATGACCACAGTCCATGCCATCACTGCCACTCAGAAGACTGTGGATGATCCCTCTGGAAAGCTGTGGCACGATGGCTATGGGGCTGCCCAGAACATCATCCCGGCATCCACTGGTGCTGCCAAGGCTGTGGGAAAGGCCATCCCACTGGCATGACCTTCCATGTTTCTATCCCCCACGTGTCTGTCCTGGATCTGACATGGCACCTGGTAAAACCAGTCAAGTATGAGGACGTCAAGAAGGTGGTGAAGCAGACATATGAGGGCTCACTAAAGGGCATCCTGGTCTACACCGAGGACCAGGCTGTCTCCTGAGACTTCAACAGTAACTCCTACACCTCCACCTTTGATGCTGGCGCTGGCATTGCTCTCAATGATAACTTTGTAAAACTCATATCCTGCTATGACAATGAATATGTTGACAGGGTGGTGGACCTCATGGCCTCCATGGACTCCAAGGAGTAAGAAACCCTGGACCACTCACCCTAGCAAGGACACGAGAGCAAGAGAGAGGCCCTTGGCTGCTGAGGAGTCCCTGTTCCAACTTAGCACCTGACACTGAGCATATCCCTCACGATTTCCATCCCAAACCCTTACAATAGCAGGAGAGGCCTAGGGAGCCCTACTCTCTTGAATACCATCAATAAAGTTTGCTGTACCCCCACACAAAAAAGAAACACACCTCCAGGTATCTGTTTCCAGAGAGGTTTAACTGAGGAAGGAAGGCACGGCACTGCCCCATAGGCACTGCCCCATAGGCACTGCCCCATAGGCACTGCCCCATAGGCTGCCATCCCAAGCTGAATGTAAAGAAACAAGAAAGTGTATCTGTATGTGTGGGTGTCTGTGTGTGTGTGTGTGTGTGTATGTGTGGTGTGTGTATGTCTATATGTATGGGCATCTTCTCTCTCTCTGTGTGTGTGTATGTATGTGTGTGTCTGTATGTGTGTCTGTATGTCTCTCTCTGTGTGTATGTATGGTATGTGTGTGTGTCTGTATGTGTGGGCATCTTCTCTCTCTCTCTGTGTCTTTCTCTCTGTGTCTCTCTCTGTGTCTCTGTCTCTCTTTGTCTCTCTCTGTGTGTCTCTCTCTCTGTGTCTTTCTCTTTCTCCCCCTCCTCTCTCTGTGTGGTGTATGTGTGTCTTCCTCAGATGTCTTTCACTTTTAAACATTGAAGCGATGTCTCTCCCTGACCCTGTGTCCATTGGCTCAGCTGGCCTACCTGCCCTAGGAGGCCTACAAGCTTCAGGGCTGTCTCCTCCTTCCTGGCACTGGGATTATGAGTGTCTGACACTAAGTCTGGCTTTTTGTGTGGATGGAGAAACTGGATCTGAACTTAGGCCCTCATGCTTGTATGACAAGCACTTTATTCAATGAGACACCCGCCCCCAGGCCTATTGTCCACTCTTAATTGACCTCTCTTGAACAAAACTATTTTTTTATGTTCTAGAGAAACAGTTCGGAAGATATTTTCTGTAAGGGAAAAGCAGCCATCTGGAATGAAAGAAACTCAGAAATCCTTAGCGACGTCTTGGGATGCTTTTCATGTTTTTCGTATTTTTGGATGTTTGCTCCCATGGTGTGTGTGTGTGTGTGTGTGTGTGTGTGTGTGTGTGTGTGTTTTCAACCATATATTGTCTTACTCCAATTTTAAAAAAATTAAGTTCTTAGATTGGCACCAGGCAGTCCTGCAGGCTGGGGTCCTCTTAAAGTGCTTCCATACTTCTTGGATGCTGGCAGATGCCTCATAGGTAAGTTCTGTCAGAGGACTGGCCACTCTTGATGTAGTCAGAACAAAATAAGCACTGGACATCAGCATCCATCCTCTAAGGACTCCTCTGCTCTTCAGCATCAAACACGGCTTGTCTTGATCTGCAGGAGTCTGCAAACTGCCTGCGGCCTTCTTCCAGCTCCCGGATTCTGCCTGGAGCAATCGGGTAATTAACTCCTAAGACGATAGCAAGCGGGTAATGGAAGTGAAGGCAGCAAGATCTGAGCCGTTCTGGAACACAGATCTGGGGGTACACTCTTTCTCACTGCTCTGATAACAATGGGGTAGCCTCGCCATTGGCCTACCCCCCATCTCCTCTGGTCCTGTCATCCTGGGTTCAGCCTCCCTTGACTTCCCCGCTTCCCTCCCCTCCCTTGGGACAACAGGAGTTAGAGTCAGCTGGGATTGTCCTAGAACAGCTGAGGTAGCGGGAAAGCACAGCTGCGGCATGCACATGCCCTCGCACATCTATGCAGACTTTCCCTGGGCCCCTGGAAAGACTTACCCTTCCCTTGAGTACTTAAAGAATTTAGAAAAGAAATAAGAAGCATGGATGTAAACTATAGTTAGCAGCAGGCTAGTGTATGCTTGTGCTCCACTGAGGAGGGTGCCTTTGAGAGCCTGACCTTGGTATCTGGGATGTCCCTTGCACCAAAAACTGCTGAGAGCAAGCTCACAGCTGGCAACAGGTTGGTCCTCTCTCTGCACTGTGATTGCAATGATTTGTTTCCCTCTCCTGGACAGCCAGAAGGGAGCCATAACTTAATGGCCTTTCTCCTTCCCCTAACGCCCATGTACCAAACCAGGGACAGCCGCTCTGAGACCCCATCGAGAGTCTCACACCTGCCAATGGAAATGCACAGGGTACAGAACCCACAAAGGGCCTGTGGACCTGGGCCAAGAGCCTGTGTCTTAGGAAAGGGCCTGTTTCCTGCCATCTACGCTTCTTCCCTAGAAACTTACAGCTATGGCTCTTCAGCGGGAGTCACCAGGATCGTCAACTCTCAGGGTGCAAGAGAGAACAATGCCAGCCTTGCAAGGTGTTTGGAGCCACACGAGGCCGCTGCGAGCAAGTCTTTGTGAGACTGCCTAGTCACAGGCTGTGCAGGTTAAGAACAGAGATAGAGGGCCAGGGCACCGTGGCTTTTAACATATACTTGTCACTTCGGCCCCATCTTCCAAACCTAAGTGGCATCTAGTCATCTGTACTATGGGCAAGTTGGGGCCAGACAGTAGGAGATGGTGTAGGCATCCCACAGCCTACCTTCCCCTTAGAGTCCATCCAACAGCTGTCACGTGGCTGGAGACATACAAATGGTTGGGTTTTGCCTTTCACCAAACCTGCATGAGGGTTGGTTTGGTGTGTTGGCAGGGAGAACCTAAGAAAGCTCTTAGCATGGGCCAGCCACCTCTCCAACATTTCAGAATGAATAAACCTCTTGATCCACCCCAGCTTGGATTACTCTGTGTTAAGCCAAGGGATCTGGCCCCTGTGGAATTCCCTGGATGTTAGGGTGTGGCCGTCTCCTGAAACATCTCAGGACAATGGAGTTGTGAAAAGTCCTGAATAAGCTGCCATTGCTCGGATTCTACCTCTGACCGTGACTGAAGTTCTAAAAAGCTCTCTGAAACTAGGGCTCCTCAGCAGGGATAATGACAGGGAGCACGTTACCAGGTTGCTGGGTATGAAATGAACTCATTCTTACAGAATTAGCTCAGTGCCAGACGGGCTCAGGACTCATTCACATAACTGGATAGGGCCTAGCCTTGACCTATGTCTCCTTCTCAGAGGGGAGCAGGCTTAGTGGGCCCCTTCTCCTTGTTGGATACACAGAAATTTCCTTTAAATCCTTTTAAGTGCAGAGTTTACTATGAGGGAACTGATTCGGATCAGTTGCTGGACTTCACAAGCACATTGATGAGAGATGTGTCTGTCTGTTGAGCAAGAGCTGCTGGGGGCGGAGCCTCCACTGGCTGGTTCTATATGCGGGGGAGGGTCAGATATTTCAGAGTCCTAAGGGAAGCCAGCTTGTGCCCAGCGTAGTTACCTTTCTTACTGCTCTGACAAAATACCTGACAGGGCAGTCTGGGGAGTGAAGCATTTCTTGTGGTTCATGGTTTAATAAGGGACACAGTCCATCAACAGGAATCTGAGGAGACATACCACATTGTCTTGGCACTCTGGTAGCAGAGAGTACTCAGAAAGTAGGTAGGTCCTACCACCAGTGACCCACTTTCCCCAGAAAGGTTCTACCTCCTAGATTCTACAACCTTCCAGAACAGTGCTACCAGCTGGGGACCAAGTGTTCAAACACTTGAACCTGTGTGGAACATTTTGAATTCAAGCCATAACAGGCTTCTTCTGAGTCAAGGTTTGCCTGAGCTGTGCCGCGCAGCTTTGCCACTGGGTGAGTGGTGGTTAGGACTCGCCTAAGGGTTCTTGTGACCTGGCCCACTGCCTCCTACCTGGGACGGGAGCCTCCCCCTCCTCCTGCTTTGAACATTCTCCTTAAGTGCCGGGATGGAATGAGGATTTACCCACGTGCCCTGTCCTGTCCCCTCTCCCATGTGCTGACTCACCTGTGGTTTTAGTTCCCAGAACCTCTTGTGCCGTGTTTTGGTTGAGGGAGTCATGTGTGCACCTTGCCTCTTCCCACGGCTGAGGCCGAGCCCGAGCCTGGCCTCACTCCTGTTACCACATCCAGACCTTCCCAGAAAAAATTGCAAGCATACACCATGCAATTTTCTAACTCCTGAGAAAAGAAACAGAGTGACGTGCCACGTCGTCCATTTTTAGTTCAGCAAAAATGACACACCTAAACCAACTTTTTTTTCACTTAGCTCACCTTCTAGAGACTTTCAGAAACCTTGAGATCAGCTGGTAGCATCCATCTCTAGCCTCTGCCCCACAAGCCAGGCCCCTAGCTGTCGTGGCTGTGGATCTCTTGCAGCCCCCAGTTCTTGTCTCCTCTGGCAAGCTCAGAGTAGGCCTTCCCCGCCTTCCCCGTTTTTTCCTTTGCTTTAGCTATGGACACATTGTAGCTGGATGGAGAACCCTTGAAGGAGAGGTTTTACACTTGGACTTTTTTTTTTTTTTTTTTTTTAAGGTTTTTGTAAAGGCAAAAGTAAACGAAAATGTATCCAACACAGAAAAAGCAAGAGAGTATGAGCTGAAATTCAGCCCCGATGACAGAGTCATTACACATCGGTGATGTTGGCCTGTCTGTGTCAGTGACTAGCTATCTCCATCAAGGGAACTGACACCTGGTGACTTCTGCCTGTCTGGGATGGATGATAAACCAGCCATCTCCATCATGGGAACCGACAGCACCACACCACACAGGCTCTTTTCCCATCTCTTATCTTCTTAGCCCTGGGCCAACTTCTTTCACGGTTTTCTATTTTGTTTTTCTGGCACTGGTACTAAACCCAGGGCATCAAGGAAGCCAGGCAAGTTTTCTATCGCTAGCTATACCCACAACCCCTGAGGACACATTTTTTACTAGACTCTTTCGATGAAATACAGTTCCCCAAGGACCTTTGATTGATGGTCTTGATTAATTATTCAGTATGTACTTCTAGGGAAACAGAACCATATATCTTTAGCAACACATGTTCAATAGCCAAACTGGATTTGAAGTCTGCCTTTCCTGACTGCTCTGAGAAAGTAGGGTAAACTCCCAGTGCCTCAGTTTCTTCATCTCCATTATAACGGGACCTATCCCTTACGTTTGTACAAAGTCAGTCTCTCGATGGATTGTGCCACACTGCACAGGTGTGTATTGGAGATACCACCTAAATATACTTTTGAACAATGACAAAATCGACTCACAACATGTCCCATCTTTAAGCAATGCATGATTATACTTTGACTGTTTTTAAATACAATTTTATTTTTTTAAATCGACAAGATTGTAAATATCATGAATAACACGCTTTACAGAATGTATACACCATGGAATGGCTTAATAAAGCTAATTAACATATGTATGACCTCACATAATAATCACCTTTGGTGGTGAGCACACTGAAACTGTGCTTACTTAGCAGTTTTCAAAATAATAGCATTGCCTTTAACTGTCTTGCCGTATCCTATAATATCGATTGTGTTTTAAGCAGTAGTTTGCCTGTGGCAAGTACCAGATGCCAGTTGTCCTGACCACGAACCTGACAGGTTAGGACTCCAGGAAAGAAGGGCTACACAGTGCTCACTCAGGGAACACACAGTGAGAGAGGTCGGCTCATGTGGACTGGCCAGCTATCTCTAGCAATAGCAAGGAAAGGTACTGAAGCCAGCCTGGGGCGGAGGAGGGGGGTACTATGAGGAACAACTCCCTGCTTTCTCGTTCATCTTTTCCTAGTGCATGAGGACAACACTTCCATTGCACACATGAGGAGTGCTGGGACTGTCTTTCTCCATGCACCCATCTCTCTCCTTGCTCAGCCTCCCTTGGCCAGTGGAGACGTCTGATAGCAGACATCAACCCTGAGCTTCTTGGGTGGCAGGCACTTCCCAGCCCCATCTTTCCTCCTACTGCTGTATCCTTGGCTTCTGTCCAGGAAGCCTTTGGTCCTCCCTCTCCTGCTCAGGCTCTTCATCTTTCTATACAGCTGTCTAGAGTCTGAGGACTGCCGTGGGGCTGCAAGGAGCTTGGAAGTTTGCTGCTGTTCAAGAAATAAACATTGCTCCTGTCTGCTGGTGGAGAGGTCAGAGACTGGGGAAAGGAGAGTCTATGTGATATTTTAACTGCACCCAGATAAGCTTTAAAAAATGTCACATCAGCCAGGCATCCTGTAGGGGAGTTAAATAAAACACTATCTTCCAAGGTTCCCTGTTGGTCTTGAACCCCAGTGGGAGGCCATTCATCCACTTCCCCAGTCTGGTGGCTGTTGAGTTTGCAGTGTGCTTCTAAGTGCACGGTTTGGATCAGAGTCTTGATCTGTCAGCTCTGTGCCAGATCAAGCCATCACATAAATCTTCACTAGGGTGAGCTGCGGTGTGATTCTGGGCAGCGCGTGATTGCTACGTGCACAGAGTACAGAGACACAAGCTGCAGTTCCATTACAGAGTGTACCTTCCTAGTGTTGCGTTTGGAATGCTGTTGAAAGGGAAGTCCCACTCAGAAAGAGCATGGCTGTGCTGGGCCACCTGGGCACAGGAGAATAGACAGATTTGAGCTGCCTTTGACTTCAGCAAGCAAGTGACATCAGGTAAGTCCCTCCCTTCCCCACTCCTCCTGCCCACTTTCTCCTCTTTTTTATCTTCTTTCTTTCTCCTGTTCTCTTTCCTCATTCCTCCCTGCTCTTTTTTTTTTTTTTTTTGGACATATCTTTATTTGTGAGATAGGATCTTGTTATGCAGCCCAGGCCGGCCTGGAGCTTGGGATCCTGTTGTCTCTGCCTCCTGAGTAGCGGGATTATAGGTATGTGCCCTTAAAAAAAAAAAACCTTTTTATTGATTCTTTGTGAATTTCACATCATGTACTCTAATCCCACAGGTCTCCTCATTCCTCAGCATCTGCCCTCTGCCTTGCAACCTCCTCCAACAACCAATCCAAACCGAACCAAGACAAAAGCATCTCACTGAAGAAGCTGTGTCACACAGTATACCATTTTGCCCAGTTGTACCTGCATATTCATTGCCATATGTCATTGGTGTGGTTTGAGGCCTCTGACTTCTGCTACATTTTCAATATTGGGTCCTCACTGGGACTCCATTAGGATATCCTGCTGTTGTCCTGGGTCATGGAGATCTTGAAGCTTTGGTTCTGCATGACGGACCCCTTCATGTGCTCCAGCAGTTCATAGATGGGGTAGATGTTGGGCCAACTCAAAGCCCTGGATCTGGGCCTGGGTGGAAGCTGAGTTGTTTGTCCTACCAGCTCTCCTGCTTTGCCCAGGTGAGGTGTGGGCTAGTCCTTGACTACTGTCTCTGCCTCCTGAGGGGTGGGGCCAGCTCTCCTGCACTGCTCAGGTAGGGGGCAGGGCCCGCTCTCCTGCATCTGCACCACCAGGGTCAGCCCTACTGTGCTTTGGCTTCCCTTGTAAAAGCAGTGGGTTGTGTTCCAGATGCTAGCATGTCTAAGTCAGCCTCTTCTGCTGTATTGGAGAGGCATGTTGTGTTCTCTAAACATGAAGGCTGAGTAGAGAAAGCAGGCGGGGAAGGCAACGGGAAGGCAGCGGGAAGGCAACGGGAAGGCAGCGGGAAGGCAACGGGAAGGCAGGTCTTCAGTTTCAAGGAAGCCACTTCTACATGTGTCTTCTGTGAGCACCAAGGGGCATTCTGGGAAGTGTGGGCGGTTGTCCCTGAAGCTGGGGTTTAGAAACTTCAGCACTCTAGTAGAGCTGTCTCAGGAGTTGGACACTATTGTCTTCCTCACTGTCAGTTCTGGGTGGGTACCTGTCTTCAGCACCTTCAGCCATATGCTGATATTTGGCATTTTATGAAAAGCAATCTCCCAGTGTAAACACAGTGGTAACAGAACCTCCTGCCACCCTCACGGTGTTTTTCAAAAGGACAGGGTCAGGGGTGCTGAGCCATCACTCAGGTTGACATGTTACTACAAACGTTCCCGGTCCACCCTCATCGTCTGCTCCGTTGTGCTCTTGGGAGCTTGACACCAAGTTTGATTCCGCAAGGCAAAGCTGCCAGGTTAGGGCAGGGGCTTGGGATTCTCACTGCAATGTTAAACTGATGTTCCATACAGAAAAACTATTAATCTTAGCCTGCATCACTAGCTAGGAAATTATATTTTCTCTTCAGTCACTTAAAAACCTATAAAGGCAAAGTATGGAAAGTAACAAAGGACAATGTAAAAAACGAGCTGTAATCTTACCACCCAGAACCCTTTTACAGTTTACGTTCCTGTCCAGTTCTCCGGATGTGTTCCCATATAGGTACTTTTATTGTCCTGTGTATTTGATTTTGTATTATAGATTCCCACTCAACACAGTGGAAACTATCCTATGCTTCCACATCATTAAGTAGCCTTGGAGGTGCCATCTTGAGAGTGCGAAGCATATCCCATCTTCTGGACGCCCTGTAATTACTTAACCATTCCCATACGGTGAGAGAGATGCGCTGTTGCCAGCTTTTAACAGCTACGTATAAAGCTCCATTGAGCCCTCTTTGGAAGATGAGGCCAAGTTTCTGACTTGCTCCTTCCAGCGGTTTTCCAGAGAAGGCTATTGCCAGGTGGAAGAACGTAAACTCTTTTCAGGCTCCTCATTCACGCTGCCAAATTGTGCTGCAGAGTGTTTCTTCCAAAGACAGAAAGCAGCCTCAGCTGAGGGCTTGTGGAGGTAAGGAGAGTCCCCTTCCTCCTTCACATCCCCTGACGTGAGGAAAGAGGTCAGGACTGGACTTGTTCTTCACGGCCAGAAAAGAAGGAATGTAGTGAATGAATGTTCAGGATTTACCTTGTGGAAGTAATAATAATATGATACCCGGGAAGGGGCTCTTTCTAGAACATTCCACACTCCTTGGTTTCTTAACATTTTTTATTTAAGTCTGTATTATTTTCACCATTAGAGCAGCCAGTTTACAAAGATGCAATGCGTTAGGTAAAAGTCAATAAGTCACTCAAGTGTGGTCAGTAGTGGTGTCCAGGGTGTCCAGAGCCCCTGGACACCAGCCACAGTCACTCTGGCTTTTCTATGTACAGTGTCTTCTGCTAGCAGGTCCTTGGGTACACCCAGGCCCAGGCTGAATGCTCCCTCTGAGAAATGTCAAAATTGTCACTTTGCACCTAGTTCTCAGTACACAGACCACCCCCCCTCCCCCCCCGAGGAAGGCTGTCCTCAGGGCGTCTGGACAAGGACTATTGACTTCTTCAGTGATTTTTCTCTTTCCTGAAGGTTCAGACTCCCCCATCTGCTGCTAACGGCCGAGTTCTGAGTTGTGGGGGTGATTTGGAATGTTGCAGAATGCTGTGATTCTCAAATTTAAAGTTTACTTATTTCTTTTTTTTTAATCCATAAAAGGAGTTAGTGACGTAAAGCATGTTTAACTGAAGACATGATGTCTGCAGGCAGGACACACCAGGCCAGTGTTCGTGATACCCGAATGAACTGATCAAAGAGGCTGTGGGAAGGTCACTCTCCTGGGAGTAGAAACCCTTTGGGTCCCCAGTATGGCCCTATGAGGGCCTTTCTCTTGAGATGCCTGAGGCCCAGGACTACTCTGAGGTGCAGGGTAAACCACCAGACTCTCCAGAGCCAGGCAGCACCGGCCTCTTCAAGAAAGAGAAGTAATCTGTTCTGCTGCAGGTCAGTAGCAGGTAGAATAGGGAAAAGGGCTGTTGGGCTGATGCCTGGGGTTGAACTGGAGCTTAACGAGGTCCCTTCAAGAGTCAGAAGTGAGACTCTGAGGTGGATTTCAGTCTGTGTAGGTAACCTCCACGGAGATACTGTTCTTGACCAGTCAAGTTTCCTGATGTCCAGTCGCTGATCATGGTACAGGCCACTCTTCCCCCAAGGAGCTGCTTAGGCAATCCCTTCATACCCCTTTCCTCATCTACAAGAAGGGCTGGCTAAGAGCACTGATTGTTCTTCCAGAGGACCTGGGTTCCATTCCCAGCACCCATATGGCAGCTCACAACTGACTGTTAACTCCAGTTCCAGAGTTTCTTACACCCTCTTCTGGCCTCTGAGGGCACCGCATGCAGGTGGTACACAGGCACGCATACAGGTGAAAACACCCCTACATGTGAAAACAAACAAACATCTTTCAAAAATGAGCTGTGAGAACCGTCCACACCTAAGGCGGTGTGATCTCCACTCTGAGAGAACATTAGCCAGAAGCGAGACTCTGAGATGAAGTTCAGTCTGTGTAGGTGACCTCCACGGAGATACTGTTCTTGACCAGTAAGATTTCCTGGTGCCCAGTCCCTGATCATGGTGCAGGCCGCTCTTCCCCCAAGGAGCTGCCTAGGCAATCCCTTCATACCCCTGCCTGGGCAGCTTCTCCGTATTGCTAACTACTTCACTGCTTCAGCAGCGAGACCTTTACAGTTGCCTCCAGCAGTTGGCGATGAGGGCAGAGGCCTCTGTTGGCCGCCTGACACTTGTAGGAAGCTGAACTGCAGAGCCTAGGAGTTCAGGTGACGGAGGGAAGGCTTTCTAAGGCAGAAGGCTTTGTGTGCTTTTTTTCCCCCTGCCCCCTCCCCCCCGCTGTGGAGGAGATTCACAGGATCCCTGGTTCCTCAGAGTCTACCCATAGCTCGAAATGTTGACAAAAAGGAAGTTTTCTGTGTTCAGCGAACCATGCAATCCAATCTGTGGACGCCACACTTGGCTGGAGGTCTGGCTCCAGTTTTGTCAGGTATGACCCCCAAAGACCGGAGCTAGGTTTACAGAACATGACAACTCGCTCTGGCCCTGTTTCCAAAGTGAAGGTCCAGGTGTTTGCCTGGCTCCTCCTGTACTCTCTTAGACAGATGGGCTTGTCACAGTTGCCCATCCCACAGGGAAAGAGTCTTGACTGGCACCCAGTGTGAACCCTCTCCCGTCAGGAGGCTGCTCATTCCAAGCCTGAGCTCTGAACGATGCTGGCTAGAACACTTGGGTGCCAGGCACACTCAGCACACGGGTTGTTCAGGCCCTTCCAAAGCCTCTCTCTACAGGACGCATCTGTACACAGTGCCCCCTAGCGGGCAGAAGAGGCCCAGCTCTTCACATCTGCTCCCTTGGTATCTTGAAGGAAATCTCTCACCCAAGTCTCTAAGGTGTGGCACTTGGCTGCTGGGAAAAGACACAGTTTATCTGGCAACAAGAATTGTTTTGCAAGAGGTTCCCACAATTATGGTCTGAGGGAGGGTCCCTGCCAGCTTTTCTTAGTCACTTGGGCTTAGGGAGGGAAGGTGGTTTTTCTTTATTTTGTTCTGAAGGCAAAAGCCATCTGGGGGCAGGGTAATTACCCTGAGCCAGGGAGACAAAGGGACTGCAGTTCTCAGCTCTGCTGCAGGTGGCTGAGAGCTCTGGTTGGAATGTCACAAAGTACCCAGGTTGAAGGGTGAGTCAGAAATCCGTAGGTCACTTGCGGTTTTCTTTCATGGTTTGGCTGTGACTAGTCACTTGTTTTTACTTAGCAAGAACAACAGATGTTTGGGTGTCTGAAACAGCATTGCCTGCCCTCTGTAGTCCCGGCCGGGGCTGTCCCACTTTGGTAGAGAGGAGTTACACGGAACATGGGACCTGGCAAGTCTTATGTGGAGTCAATGTGAATCTTAGCTAAGGAGTGGGCATCCCTGGGCACAGACACCGAGCCAGGCTTCCGTGATGCTCAAGGGAGCTTGGAGTCGAGATATCAGTTCATTAATTTGAGTTACCCACCTTACTGGACCAGTCCTCAGGACCCTTTCAGCCCTCTGGACGCAAATTCCTGCCTCGGAAGTGTGTGTGTGTATGTGTGTGTGTGTGTGCGCTCTCAGATCTTGGCTTTGCTTCCTTATACCAGCCAACATCTCTCACCTCAAACTCTGTCGCTCTTTAGATACAGAGTATCTATTTAAACTCTGCATTGGGTTTCTTTCCCCCTGGTTAGACATCCAGACCCTGGGCAGCTGTTATTACTAGATGGAGACATTCTGGTCACTAGCACTAACAGACTAACTAGAACCACCATCTTCTGAGGTCCAGGTGCCTCCTGCTTCCCTTGCTGCTCAGACCTGAAGTGGAATCTTTCAGAATTTCCTTAAAACAAAAGGCGAGGCTTCTCTGCACTCTACAGAGGGAGAGGGAAAGGAGACACCAGCTTGGGCCCTTCACCGAAGGTCTCCGAGTGGTTGCCATTTACTAGCAAAACTGGCAATCAAAGCTGGCCCACCGTTCTCATTGTACCTGCCCAGTTTGCCTGTGAGTACACATGCTGAGCTCTGTGGGCCTGGGGCATTAGTCTGTAGCTTGGACCACAGATGGGTGAGAATACCGCAGAACAGTATTATGGTTTAAGGACGCTGTGTTTGAACACTTGTGCCCAGCTGGTGGAGCTGTTTTGAAGGATTACAAAGCCTTTAGTGGGTAGAGCCTTGCTGGAGGAAGTGGGTCCCTAGAGGAACGGTCTTGAGTTGTTATAGCCAGGGCTCACCTCTGAGCCTTGTCTGGTTCCTTCAGGCATACTGTGATAAAGATGCTTTCTTCTCCCACTGCCAGGCCTTCCTTGCCAAGAGGGACTATACTGATTCTTAAACTGTAAGCCAAGATAAACCCTCCCACTTCAAGTTGCTTCTTGTCAAGCATTAGAGGAGGGTGGACCAGAAGGAAGGTGGGCCAGGAGAAGGGTAGGCCAGGAGGAGGGTGGGCCAGGAGAAGGGTGGGCCAGGAGGAGGGTGGGCCAGATGTGTCCACTCTCTCATTGGAGCATATGTGGGATTTTCTTTCTGTTCTCAAGCTCACATTGGGAGGGGACTATGTCCAAGGCAGCTGCCCTTGGGGTCAATGCTACAATTAATTTCACTCAGTTTACTGACCTCTCCCAGGTAGACTCTCATCTCATTTGATTGGAAATGCTGGAGATAGACATGGTAACACTGTGCTGTATTCAATAGCCCTGTTTCTGGCCACTGTACACTGACAGGATTCTTGTCACTGGGAAGAAGGGCCATGACATTAGATCTCAGCAATAAGAAAAGTAACTAAAGCTGGGAGTGGTGGCACACGCCTTTCATCCCAAAACACACAAGGCAGAGGCAGGCAGGTCTGTGAGTTTGAGACCAGCCTGGTCTACAGAGCAAGTTCCAGGACAGCCAGGGTTAGGCAGAGAAACCCTGTCTTGGAAAACACAAAAGCAAAAAGAAAAAGTAACTAATATTGAACAGAGATTGCTCACAACATAACCTAATGTGTGCCCTGCCACCAGGTCACTCATGAAGGCTTTGAGGGCTCTGGCACATAGTGTTTGGACTCCTCCTCTGCTGCAGGAAATTTCAAATATCTAGTGCCTCACAGATGCACTGCTGAGGGAAAAGTAGGGGCTGCAAGGCTCTGATGCATGCTCCCAGGGAGAGGGGTGGCAGGT